>PVIC010010040.1:0-44239 GCA_004025085.1 Thryonomys swinderianus
CCTGAGTTCGATCCCCGGTTACCACATATAATGCTGGGCGTGGTGGCTCACGCCTGTAATCCCAGCACTCGGGAGGCAGAGATGGGAGGATTGCTGAGTTCGCGGTGGCTTGCCTGGGCACCATAGTGAGCTCAGGGCCAGCCTGAACTACAAAGCAAGACCCTGTCTCCAAAAAGCAAAAAAAAAAAAAAAAAAAAAATTAGCAGATTGGGGGGCCGGAGGGTTAGCTCAGTGGTTCCGGCGCCTGCCTCACAAGCGCAAGGTCCTGAGTTCGATCCCTGGTAACCACAATGCCGGGCGTTGTGGTTCACGCCTGTAATCCAGCAGTCAAGGAGGCAGAGACAGGAGGATTGCTGAGTTCGCGGCAGCTTGCCTGGGCACCATAGTGAGCTCAGGGCCAGCCTGAACTACAAAGCGAGACCCTGTCTCAAAAAAAAAAAAAAAAAAAAAAGATTAGCAGATTGGGGCCTGAGATTTAGCTCAGTGGTTCTGGCGCCTGCCTCACAAGCGCAAGGACCTGAGTTCAATCCCCCCCACCCTGAAACCACAAACAGTGCTGGGCGTGGTGACTCACACCCACCAGTAGTGGCTCACGCCTGTAATCCCAGCACTCGGGAGGCAGAGGCAGGAGGACTGCTGAGTTCGAGACTTACCTGGGCTACATAGTGAGCTCAGGGCCAGCCTGAACTACAAAATGAGACCCTGTCTCAAAAAAAAAAAAATTAGCAGATTGCAAAAAAATCATTTTCTGTCATCAGTAGTGCTGCCCCCACTTGCTGATAGGCTAGTATCTGTAAAACTAAAGATCTTTCTTGGACGTGGATACAGACCTTTTTTAACGCTACACCTTTCAAACAAATTCTCTTCGTTCCCTGACCACATCTATTGGCCAGTTGTAAATAGACCCAGCCTTTCTTTAAATTATGATCCACCTCCAGGACCAGCCGCCGGTTGGTTAGACATCACTATTGTGGGCTGTTTACAAAGAGTTCCCATTTTGGAATTGTCCCCACCTCTATGGGTCGTCATTGGTTGGGTAGAGAGCAGCTCCGCCTTCTACTCCCTCCCTCCGAGTCCCACTGAAGTGGGCGAAATCCCTGAAGAGCAGCGGTGTCCGCAGCTTCTCCCTTGAGCCGCGATGGGGAGTAAAGGTGGGCTTGTGGGACGGCATGGGGCAGGGGTTGGGGGACAGCAGGAAGGGGTCCAGATTCATCTTTCTCTCCCTCCACTCTGGGGCATGTTTCCTACAGGTCCTGGGTTCCCCAGCGCTGCACCCCAGGCTGGGTGGGGGGCTGAGGGAGGGGTCCAGAGAGGGTGTGGAGAGAATGTGGGGTCCCCTCTCCACCAAGCCAGGGCTGTGGGGCCTTGGAGCAAGAAGACCCCCTCCCCCAGCCTCAGGCCCAGGAGGCGCTGTCACTCAGGGCCGGACTGGCCAGCACAGCTGCGGGCAAGGCCCCCTCCCCCCAGCGTACCTAAACTTAGCCCCCGCCTCAGGCGACCCGGCCCCTCCCCCGCGTGCTGGCATCGGCTTTGGGGATCCTGCCCGGGAGGGAGGCCCCTGTGTTGGGGGCAGAAGGTGCTCCCCATTTAGAAGTAAACGGGAGACTGCAGAGAGGGTTTCCAGCCTGTCCAAGGGTCAGTTTGACTAGGGCCGAGGAGTGGGGAGCACATAGGATAGGAAATCCTGATGAGGCTCAGATGGCGGAAATTTAGATGAGATGAAACACTGGAGTCGAGAGGTGACTACTGAACAGGGCTCAGACCGGGAGGTGAGTTGAGGGTCAGAAATTTGCGTTAGGACTTAGAAAGGAGAAAGTGTTATTAATACATTTAGCACTTAGAAAACCCACATGTTGTAAGGATGTTACAGTGTTCCCACTTTGCACTGTCAGGCTGCAAAAAATGAAAAAGGTCCCAACATTTTTTATTGGCCAGAATGTAAGGAAATGATCACTCGTATGTAATTTGTGGAAATAAAAATGTTTAGTCTTAGCCTGGCATGGCAGTGCACACGTGTAACCCAAGCCCTGGGGAGACTGAGACAAGAGGGTCACCCAGAAGTTTAAGGCCATCGTAGGCTATAAGTGAGTTCAAAGCCAGTTTGAACTATATAGCAAGACCCTGTGTCAGAAACAAAGAATTGTCCTGCTACTTTTAACCATATATATGGTTAAAAAATACAAAACCAGGCTAGAGATTTGGCTCAGTGGTTCTAGCACCTGCTTAGCAAGCACAAGGTCCCTGGTTCGATCCCCAGTAACCACATACAATGCTGGGCTTGGTGGCTCACAACCACCAGCAATCAATACCACATGCCACAGTGCCAGGCGTGGCAGCTCACACCTGTCATCCCAGCACTCGGGAGGCAGAGACAGGAGGATTGCTGAGTTCCAGGCTTGCCTGGGCTGCACAGTAAGGTCAGCTGCACTACCAAATGGGACCCTGTCTCAAAAATAAATAAATGAACAAACAAAGCCACACCATCCAGCAATTTTCCTTTAGGATTCTATCTCAGAAATAGAAACTCCAGGAGATAAGAATATCTGTGGAAGGATGTTGCTTGCCAGGGAGAGGTTAGGAAGGAAACGAAATTAATTATCTAGTGATAGGGCCAAGTTCAAGTACAATAAATGATGACATAGCCACAGTATGAACTAGTATGTCTTTTTTTCTCTTTTTATTCCTTCCCTTTTTTTTTAGATAGGGTCTCACTATGTAACCCAGATCAGGCCCCCTGCCTCAGTCTCTTGAGTGTTAGGATTACAGACTAGGTGGACAACCACACCAGCTTCCTGTAGCTCTTAAAATCAATGAATCAAATGGTAAGGGTTTGGGGCTGGGCGTGGTGGCTCACGCTTGTAATTCCAGCACTCGGGAGGCAGAGACAGGAGGATTGCTGAGTTCAAGGCTTGCCTGGGCTACATAGTGAGCTCAGGGCCAGCCTGAACTACAAAGCGAGACTCTGTCTCAAAAAAAAAAAAAGGGTAAGGGCTTGGGGAATTTAGCTCAGTGTTGCCTCAACTGCCTCATAAGTGAAAGGTCCTGAGTTCAATCCGATACTAAGTGGGGGAGGAGAAAAAAAGAAGCTGGATGTGTCGATGCATGCTTGTAATCCCAGATGTTTGGAGGCTATGACAACTAAAGTATAACTCAGTGGTAGACCATATGGGTACAATTCCCCCTGTACCACAAAGAAAATAAAAACGAATTAAAAACTAATTGAGGCTGGGGAACTCGCTTTGCCCAGCATGTGGAAAGCCTTGGTTTACATCTCCAGTACCACAAAACAAAACAAAACTTCCAGGTGCCTAGGAGGAAATTTTAGGAAGAAGAGTGAAGTGAGTTATGCGTGATGCAAGAATGTGTATACACATTTTTTTTCCAATTTTCACTTTAAAATGGTCAAGTAACAGCCAAGAGCCATAGGTAGGCTTTTGTGCAGCCATGTGTAATTATACAGGTGAGAGTAAGGTTAATAGAAGTTACTAAGTGGTTAACTTGGGTTTTCCAGGAGGAGAAATGATGCTGAAAATATGGAAGTTGGGTCCGAGCTCAGATAGCTGCCTTGTTAAGTCTGGGCCCACTGTGGGATGGGAAACAGGTCAGGAGGTCAGCCGGGCCAGGTCCCAGCCCCAGCCCGATGCCTGCCCCTGTCCCCAGTGGCGGACCTCCTGTACTGGAAGGACACCAGGACGTCAGGAGTGGTCTTCACAGGCCTTATGGTCTCCCTCCTCTGCCTCCTGCACTTCAGCATCGTGTCCGTGGCAGCGCACATGGCTCTGCTGCTGCTCTGTGGCACCATCTCTCTCAGGGTCTACCGCAAAGTGCTGCAGGCTGTGCACCGGGGGGATGGAGCCAACCCCTTCCAGTGAGAACCCCTGACCCTCACCGTGTCGCGCCCCATACTGACCAACACCCACACCATAAGCTCAAATTAGCCGCTGCTTTTCACCCTAGACCTGACCCACCCTCATCTGTTTTCCTTCTGATCCTCTATTGTGGCCCTGCTTATAAACTAGGTTCTGACCCTTGGCCTCCATACAGTCCTAAACTCCGATTCTAACCTCGGCCCCTTTATCCCTGACCTCTGCTCCTGACCCTGACCTTGACCCCAGCCCTCTATCTCTGCTGTTTTTCCCTCAATCCTAATTCTGCTGTTCTTCCCAAGCCTTATTATTGAACTTGTTTGAGCTACTTCTGCCAATCTGAGCTCCACGTACCCACTAAAGTGTCCCCACCCCTTTGTCCCATCAGGGCCTACCTTGATGTGGACCTGAGCCTGACTCGGGAGCAGACAGAACATTTGTCCCAGCACATCGCCTCCCATGTGGTATCAACGGCCACACAGCTGCGGCACTTCTTCCTGGTAGAAGACCTTGTGGATTCCCTTAAGGTGACCGGAAGTCCTGCATCCTGAGTCCCCAGTGGTTACCTTGTGTCCTTGGGGGTTGGAGGGCTATGGCTGGGTAAGTTCACAGCCTGTGGGCCCTGCTGACCATGACGCTCACCCCCAGCTGGCCCTCCTCTTCTACATCTTGACCTTTGTGGGTGCCATCTTCAATGGCCTGACTCTTCTCATTCTGGGTAAGCTGGGATATCTACCAAGGGGTGAGGTTAAGGTCAGGAGGAGGGTTTGGTAGGGGACAGGGCTCCAGAGGGAGCTGCAAGTCTCCTGGGAAAATCCTGATCTTGTCTCTGTACCCACAGGAGTGATCGCTTTATTCACCGTTCCCCTGCTCTACCGGCAGCACCAGGTGGGTGTGGAAGCAGACTGTTACCAAATATGTTTATCTGACTGCCTTCCTCCAGACCCAGGGTCCCACAGATGGATGTCCCAGCCATACCCAGGTGTTCTGACTGCTGCCCTCTTGATGAGAACTAGAATCTAACCAATATGTCTCAATAGACAGAGACCAGCTCTCCCCAACTCCTGGTAGTGGGAATTGAACCCACTGAGCTATATCCCCATTGCTAAGCTGGGCTAGAACTTGTAATTCTCCTGCCTCAGGCTCACAGATTGCTGGGATAACAGGCCTGGGTTATGACACATGGCTAGACAGGCATTTTGATTGGTGTCTTCAGCAGGATCTGACTGACATGCCCCCGATCTATGGCCAGTGACCAGTTGACACTCCTATCTGATGATGCCCCAAGGTCTCACTTATTTTCATGTCCTCACCACAGGGCAAGAGTGTCTTTGCTGTTCACCACCGTGTGTGGCTGAAAGACACTCATCCCTCCAGAAACAGGCAGACAGAGTAATGCCTTCTCCCTGGGTACCACCAAAGACTGGCACACATTCCAGTTGGAGAAAGACAGATAAAGCCAGCTACTACCACGCATGGTGGATCTGACCGCCATTCAGCTCACCCCAAGCAGACAGATTGATGGATGCCCTCACATCCTGAAGCACCCAAGAAACACTCCCATGCCAGTCAGAATTGAGTGAGATGGCAAGTGGTCACCAGGACCAAGTGACAAGCATCCGATGAGGGACAAGCAGACAGACAGACACTCCCTTCTCAGCCCATCTGAGAGCCATAACACACCCTGGTGGACAGGCCCGAATCTCTGAGACTCCAGATTCAACTCAATTGTAAATTACACTGGTATTCAAATCCATCCATCTGCAACTCATTACCCTCCACTCTCACCCCACCCTGCAACAAAAACATGGACCCACTAAACGCTTAACCTGGTGCTCAGGAGCAGGCTCGTTGACAGATACTTGGGGTCTACCTGACATTATTCCATACACAGAGCAGAGCCCAAGGGACTGGCCTACTGACCCTACAGCTTGAGCTGCAGACTCCCAAGGGCATCTTACTGAGTTCAAAGTTGAAAAAGCAATGGGCCATACTCCTAACCCCGGATCTAGAGGGGGAGGAAGTGGTCTCCTCTGTGAAGTAAGGAGAAGAACCCCTTCCAGTTCCTTCTCTCACTCCTGCTTGATCTCCCCAGGCCCAGATTGACCAGTATGTGGGGCTGGTGACCAATCAATTGAGCCACATCAAAGCTAAGTAAGCATGAGGCTGGGCACAAGGGTGGGGTGGCTTTTTCTCTCAATCCTTCCTGCCCCCAAATCTCCTTCTTAGAACCAGTGACAAATGATTCCAGGCCCTTAGGTGGAGGGTGGGGCTGGGGCTGGCTCTGGCTCTGGGCACTCAGCTGTCCCCCACCTAGCTTTTCCTTAGCCTCCCATGTCTCCACCATCTCTTGCCACACTTATGACCCAAGCATTTCTTCCTCAGGATCCGAGCTAAGATCCCAGGGACAGGAGCCCTCGCCTCAGCAGCAGCCGCAGTCTCCGGATCCAAAGCCAAAGCCGAATGAAAGGGGTGTCTCCACCAGAGGGACACCAACCCTGCCCTGATCAGCCATCTGCTTCCCTCCATCTCCGTTCATCCCTGTCCACTCCCCGTCTCTGCCACTTCAGCCATCTCCCGGTGGGTGTCAGGATGATGCCCATTAGGACAGCAGCTAATTTGTCCTAGTAGCCAGGACTACATTTCCCAAGAGGCTCTGCTCTAGGAGCCTGGGAAAGTCCAGGTACCTTGGCCGTGGGACCTACTGGGACTTGTAGTTGACTAGACAGGGCACCGCCCTGCACATCCTCGACTCCACCGCTGGAGGCGCCGTGAGGGGTTGTCTGGAGTATGCTACCAGGCCCAAAGCAGGGGCTTTGCATGGGGTCCAGGGGAGGCCTGAGCTTGGATTCACACTGTAATAAAGACTCCTGTAGAAAACAAAGCTTCTTGTGCTTCCAGCCCTCTCCAGCTATCATCTTCCTGCGTGGAAAGTTTTTAAGGGACACTCCAGGACAACCTTCCTATTTTTGTGGAAGAAGCTGCCTCTCTGATCTGTTCAGATTACGAACGATTGAGGGAAAAATTCTAAGACATCAGTGGTACCAAGGCCATCCCAACTTGAGCAGCTATGTTTTGCCCTAGTATTACTGCCAGACACCATGCATGGATCCCACATTGTGCCTACCACAGTTCTGGAAATGCTCTTTCATGTCTAGTTGCACTATTGTTGCTGCCTTGACGATCTGGATCGGCTCCAAATATTTACCTTTCGTGGTCATTTTGACTTTGAGGAAGAGCCAGAAGTTGCACAGTGCTAGATCCAGTGGATAAGCAGAAGGGCAACACACAGTAGCATATCTATTTGACAGAGATTTCCCTAAACATAAACTGTAAACTCCTCTGGAAAGTAGGCAAGAACTGTTGCATAAATGTGTTTGAAGGAAACAAACACACGTGTTTGAGGGGATTATTGGTAGTGGGATCTTTGCAGTAATATTTTGTTGTGGTTGTTTGAGGCAGAGTCTCACTATGTAGTCCACGCTGGCCTTGAATTCACTATGTGTCCCAAACTCTTAGTGATCCTCCTGCTTCAGCCTTCTCAGTGCTAGAATTATGGCATGTGCCACCATGCCCAGCTACAGTTAAAAAAAAAAAAAGCAAACACATAAATAATTGGTCATATTTTTTGCTCACACTTAATATAATGTATGCTGCTATTATAGTTATGATGTTATTTCCCAAATGTTAGGGTGGAAGATGTAGCTCAGCGACACTGTGCCTGCTTGGCAAATGCAAGGTCTAACTAACCCCTGTGTTGCGGAAGAAAAACCTTCAAAAACACAAGAACAAAAATGTCAGTCAACCGGGCGTGGTGGCTCACGCCTGTAATCCCAGCACTTGGGAAGCGGAGACAGGAGGATTGCTGAGTTCAAGGCTACATAGTGACCTCAGGGCCAACCTGAACTACAAAGTGAGACCCTGTCTCAAAAAATAATAATAATAATAATAATGTCGGTCAGTGGATTGTGCCTTTCATGACCCTTAAACCAACTGTTATTGCCCACATTATGAGGTACTGGATTTCATCCCCAGCAAAATAAATAAACAAAGCAAATCTATTTTATAAAAGAAACGTTAAGTCAGGTGTAGTGGTACATGCCTGTAATACCAGCCCTCGTGACAAGAGGATGTTGAGCTTGAGGCCAGCCTGGGCTACATAGTGAGTTCCATGCCAGCCTGTATTACCTAACAAGACTCCAAAACACATAAAACCAAAAGCAGGGCTGGAGATTTAGCTTAGTGATTCAGGCATCTGCCTCTCAAGCTCAAGGTCTTGAGTTTGATTCCCGGAAACCACATACAGTGCTGGCAATCAATACCACATACCACAGTGCCAGGTGTGGTGACTCACTCCTGTAATCCCAGCACTCGGGAGGCAGAGGCAGGAGCATTGCTGAGTTCAAGGCTTGCCTGGGCTACATAGTGAGCTCAGCGCCAGCCTGAACTACAAAGCGAGACCCTGTCTCAAAAAAAAAAAAAAAAAAGCAAGCAACGAAAGTCACTTTCACCTCCATAAGAAGCCAGCATTGAGTGCCATAACAGAATGAAATATGTCTTTTTAGGGGGTAGACCATGATACTCCAAGCACAAGGGACAGCCATGGAATTTGTATACAGGAATGTCAGCAGCAGCTTTTTGATTATAAGAAAAAGGGTTCAGGGGCTTATCCTGAATCTAGATTTGGCAAACAAGGATGCTATTTTAAATTTCCACATTAAAAATGATAACAAAATTTTCTAAAGATGGTTTCAGTCACACTTTTCATCAGACAAAATATTCATCAAAGAGTGGAAAAAAAAAAACTAGTGAAATCATAGTTCTAGACAGGGTCAAAGCCCCAGCTTCGTCCTTGGCACCCAGGTCTACAGGTCAAAAGCAAGTTGAAAAAAATTAAAAATAAATAAATAAATATGAGTTGAAGACTGAAGAAACTGTGGCACATACCAGTGGGTCGGTCCAAACTACCAGACTTTTGCAATCACCTGCTCATCATGTTTTCTCTAGTGAAATCACTTATGCTACCCATTACAGAGATGAGGAAACTGAGTCTCAGAAAAGATTAGTGATGACACTTATTCATCCTACAAATGTGTGTAGGAAGCTGGGCATGGTGGTGCACACTGATAAACCCTGGTCTCTGGGAGGCTGAGGCAGGGACATCACAAGTTCAAACTCAGCCTGGAGGTGGAAAGACATGGGAACACGCAGAGGAAAAGAAACCAGGCTGAAGAATCAGAAAATTCAAAAGCTCTGGACAGGGATCAGGCCTGGTATGTAGAGACACCCTTGTGCCTGAGCAGGTGTGTAAAAGAAAAAATGGAGGTGATGGAGGGAAAGAGGTGGAAGGAACTATAGGGATTTGCAAAACAGAGACAATCGTAACTTTTACTGAGAAATGCCACTCATGGGAGGGTTTTATCTGGGAAGATAATACCGTTGTCAAGAAATCCCTCACTTTAGTTCTGAAATGACCAGAATCTTTATGATTATAACCTCTGGATGGGCTGCGTGAACTGGACTGTGGCATTTTGTTTCTCAACCTCACTTTCGCTAACCATAACACTGAAGTGTAAAACTGCTTTGGTCTCTGGAAGTTAAAGTCAGTGGGGACAGAATTTTTGCTATCCCCAGCACCGAGGACATTGTGTGGGACTCAGTGAACACGATAAACCCTTTAGTGGACCGAGGCCTCTGCAGGTCCCCGTAGTTCCACAAAACAGACAGCAGGTGGCGGAACAGTCCTATAGCTGCTCCCGTGTTTACGGGCCCTCTGCCACAGCCCTACAATGAATTTACTCTGCCGCATCAAAATTCTGATTCTTCTCTGAAGGGGCTTGTGAACCCCAATTATAAGTTTCTTCTCTTATACTGAATTTTCACTTTGAAGAGATTCCTGCCTCTTTAATGGATGACCAGGTCCCTGAGCTCTGCTTCCCAGAATGCACGGCGTTATGTAAATAAGGCAATTTTCAGGGTCAGGATAAATGCTGCCAACGCAGAGACTTGAAACATCATTTTTTGTGATTATTTCATTAGAAAACGTTGTAGATATTTAAATGAACTCTTAGACATTCAAAAACATGTACAACCATAATCGTAAAATGAAGAAATTTTAGGGTTTTATATAAAGCCAGGTAAAGGCAGCTATCTGCCCGGATGATCCTCAGTGGTCTGGGGTGCAGGCTTCAAACCTGTAGCTGTTTAGCGACAGAGTGGTTCAATTCCACCTTCCGGGCGGGGACCCTCCAGTTCCTTTTAGTGCCCGTGGCTTCTTTAGGCTTACGTTTTGTAGTGTCTTGACGCCGATAGTTAATACTTTTTCATCAGATCATTGCTCGTTTGCTCATTCCCTCCTTCTGCAAGCATCAGTGGGGTGGCTGTGTGGGACCAGGCCTGTCCCAGGCTCTGTGGCCGAGGACCCGGTGGTGAGTACAGTCCTGGCCTGGGCTGAGGGCGGGAGCTGTCCAGTGGGAGCCACAGATGAAGCCATCCTTGCACTGCACTAGCCCAGGAGGTGGTGAGAACCGGAAGGAAACTTGCAGAACGCAGGAGGCCAGCCTGAGAAACCTGACCTGGGGTCAGGGCCGCTGAGGCTCGGATAGACACTGGAAGGAGAGGGGTGAGCCAACCCAGGTGGAAAGCTTTCCCTGTCTCAAAGGGGGCGGCCCAGCAATATCTGTGGAGATGGCAAACTGCTCACGGTGTGCTAGACACAGGCATAAAGAGCCCCTTCTGCCTGCTGGCAAACTGAGGCTGGGGCACATCACATTTCTGCTCCACAGTTACCAGCTTTGGTGAGACTGCAGCCCCAGGCTCTCATAACACCAGTCCATGCTTTTTTCTGCTGTCCAGAATTTTCTTCCCAAGCCAATGACTCATTGCTGGGTCAGCCTCCTAAATAGGGGGCAGAGGGAGGCCACTATGAAGATAGACTCCAATGCCTCGACACTGAGTTACATCTCTAGACTTTTTTAAATGTTGATACAGATTCACTTTCTACTGTGTGACTACAATTACCCTGACTGGGCTGGAACTTGAGATCCTCTTGTCTCAGCCTCCCAGAGTGCTGGGATCACAGAGATTAGCTGCCATGCTGGGCCCTAAATGTCTTTTCAGTCCGTCTCCTCTCTCTCTTGTGACCCTGGACCCTATTCTGGGCCTTCTCTAGTCTTACTCTTCTCTCTTCCAGTCACCCTCAGCCTGCTGACTAGGGGAGTCATCCTAAACAGAAAGATGCCCTTCCCTTCCTGGACTCAGGATCTGGCATGGCTTCCCAGTGCCCTCCAGAGAGGTCTACACTGTTTTTTGGTTGTTTTTTTTTCTTGAGACAGGGTCCCACTTTGTAGTTCAGGCTGGCCCTGAGCTCTCTATGGAGCCCAGGCAAGCCGCTGCGAACTCAGCAATCCTCTTGTCTCTGCCTCCCAAGTGCTGGGATTACAGGCATGAGCCACCACGCCCAGCATTGTGTCTCCACGCCCAGCATTATATGTGGTTACCAGGGATCGAACTCAGGACTTTGCGCTTGCGAGGTAGGCGCCGGAACCACTGAGCTAACCCCCCAGCTTGAGTTCTACACTGTTTAACCTGGAATAGTAATGGCCTGCAGACTCTGGTCCCCAGTCATCCTCTCCCCATGCCTTTTGCTCCAGTCACTATGAGCCTCTACCTCCTTCCGCTCATCAATTCTCTTCCCCCAACAGATCTCTGCCCTTGAGATGTTCTGCCCCCAGTCTTCTAGGCCCTTCCATACTTTGCATGTGTCCTCTAGGACCCAGTGCAGCTGTCCTCTCCTCCAGGAAGAGGCTCCTGATGCTGAGTCAAAGTCAGATCCAAGCGCTGGGCCCCTCAGTCCTCTGGGGCCCTTGATCCTGTCCACTTTGTGCTGTCCCTTACTGGGAACAGATCTGCAGCCACCATTTGCCTGTGAGCCCTAAGGGAGCAGGCTAGACTTGGCGTTCAGTCCCTGCTGTGTCCCCACTTCATGGAAAGTGCTTAGGAAAAATATAGTTTTTAGACAAAGTCTCGCTAGTAGCCTAGTCTGGGCTGAATCTCCTCATCGTCCTTTCTCAGCCTCCCAAGTACTGGGATGACAGGTGTGCAACACCCCACCTGGCAACTGTTTGGCTTATTCGTTCATTAAAACATCAGAGAACCTCTGGACCACCACCTCCATCCTCAGAGGGCCCGCTGCCATGCAAATAAGAGAGTTGGGTTTGGAAATGGGGAGGGCTCCAACGTGGCTTTTTTTTTTTTTTTTTTGAGATAGGGTCTCACCTTGTAGTTCAGGCTGTCCCTGAGCTCACTGTGTGGCCCAGGCAAACCTCAAACTCAGCAATCCTCCTATCTCTGCCTCCCAAGTGCTGGGATTACAGGTGTGAGCCACCACTCCTGGCACTGTGGTATGTGGTATTGATTGCTGGTGGGCATGAGTCTCCACACCCAGCATTGTATGTGGTTACTGGGGATCGAACTCAGGACCTTGCGCTTAGGCAGGCACCGGAACCACTGAGCTAAATCTTCAGCCCTCCAGTGTGGCTTTTTGATGAAAGAGTCTTAGGTTGGCCCCACATGCTCATAACCCAGAAGAAGTGGTCACAGAAAATCACAAGGGAACATCTTGAGTGTGAGAGCCAAGTTTCTGTGGTTCATAAAACCTGGAGACTGTTTGCAACTGGAATGGTCCATGGGAGTGGGGAATACAGATGTCCTAAACCCCAACTAGTGAGGTGTGGGATTTTATTCCTTTAACCTTTGCTGGAGCCATGGAACGTCCCACCTCTGGCCAAAGTCCTCCTTTACCGGGATGCTTCTGAGACCCCTGAGCACAAGAGTCACTCCCAGCTCACCTTCGACTCCTTGTCTTTCTCCTGTGAGAGGCAAGTGTGTGCACTGGAAATCATTGCTAACTTCCAGCCTCCTTCCAACCTGCTATAAGCCAGTTCACTACAGACTTCTGCCCTGTGCAGTCAGGCATGTATATGTGAATGTGTGTACTCCTAGGATCTAACCTCACTCTCTCTACTACAGGAAGCCAAGTAATGGGCACCAAAAGAATAATAGACCCCAAGGCCTGGTGGATGCATTTTTTAGAGCATTTTATTGGCGACAGTGCAGAACCAAGGGGGGGAGGGGAGCAGCCCAGTACCAGCCACCCCACCCCCACGCCCAAGGTCAGGTGCAAAATACAAAAAAGAATCACAAATGCAGCATGGGGTGGGAGGGGCTTAAGGATTCAATAAACTGGTGGGCAGGGGTGTGCCCTGCCCAAACTCACACTGGCACCCAGAACTCTGAAACAGACACACCGTACAAATGGACCATCGCTCAGGCTTCCTCAGGAATCTAATATCTTTGGCCCCCCACAGACCCAGTCAGTGGATAGTGGGGGATCAGAGACGTTGGAAAGGAGACAGGTGGGAAGGGCGCAAGGGGCATAAGGAGCCACACTCAGGAAGCTGGCCTGAGGCTGCCACGCCAGCCAAGGGCCTCACACAGTCACAGAGGGCCAGCTAGGGCCCCGTACACACAGCCCAGGACAGCCTGACTCCCAGTGCCACAAGCATTTGCAAGTCCACCGCACGCGTGCAGATGCGGAAGCGCTCACATTCACACACACGCACACACACACCCATATATAATATATTTATTTATACATAATAGATATAAGTGCCTTTTGGGAACCAGGGAAGGGATAAATAACTAAGGGAGGGTCTGTTCGGGGCCAGAGATGAGGGATGGGGCGTGGAATGTTGTCCATGCGACACAGAGTGTGACAGGGCCACCTTTATCCTAAAAACTAGCAATTTGCCTCAGAGTGAAATTCTCACTCCAGAATGAAGCCCAAGGAGAGGCGAGGTGGGAGAAGCGGAACCAAAGTCCCCAGCTGAGGGATTGGAGGGATGGGATGGCGGGGGGTGGGGGACGCCTCTCCATGTTTGCCAGTCCAAAAGTATCGCCGGCCTGGGGGCCAGAGCCTCAGCCCTTCAAACTTCTCCCTAAAATGTCGAGCTCCCTTTCTAGAAGGGACTGACCCAGGGTTCCAAGGGCAGGGAGAAGTTGGCGTCCTAGGCTGGGGAAGGTGGGGTGGCCTGGAGGAAAAATGCCAGGGATTCTGGGAACAAAGAAAGGCTGCGAAGATGGGTCACTGTTGTCCCCCCTTGTCCTTCCTGCCACTCCTTTGAGTCTAACTCATCGGCGAGAGGAGCAGGAGACAGGCAGGGATGGGGGAGGCTGAGAGAAGGCCCTGGAGAGTCAGGGTCCCATCCCACCCAGCCCACCCCAGAATCCCGCAGCTCATTCACAGTATAAAGCACTGTGCAGGAAGGCGTCGCAGCGCCCCCTGCTGCTTGAAACCAGAACGGTCCAACAAGGAGGGCTGAGGAGTAGCTGGAAGGAGGGGGCTTGAAATAATACTGGGATCCATCCGAAATGAGGGCAGGGCTGAAGGGGACTGGGGGCCTTAGGAAGTGAGAAAGTCAAGTCCTAGCCAGTTTTTTTGTTTTGGGGGGATTTTTTTTTTTGCCTTTTTTCCTGAGAATCAGGAAAAAATCCGGCTGGACAATCGGAGAAGGAAGTTCACATTTCAGAATAGATCTGGGCTGGGGAGCTAATATCACAGCGATGATCAGCTTGGACAGGCGATTGTTAGCATGGGGGCAAAGCCTCCATTCTACCCAGAGGAAGATGTAACCTCAGGAAAGTGGGATAAATAAGCTAGGGTCGGGATCAGGTAAGCCGGCCCGCTCAGCCCCGGGAGGGGCTCTGCAGAGCAAGGGAGGTCGCCGTCCTTGTTGGGCCTCTCTGGGGAGAGCTCCCGCCCCCACCAGCCCGAGCCTTCTCCCACATCCGCCCAACGCAGGACGCCAGAGGTGGGCGTCACCCCAACCGCCCTCCATCCCCAGTGGTTGGGCTGATTCAAGAGGTCCAACAGACATCTGGGGCGTCCATCCCCTCCCCACCCCCATCCCCAAAGTCACCAGCTCTCCGGCCTCGCCGGGCACACAAAAAGCGGCGGCACAAAACACAAGAAGTCTTCCTATCCGATGGCAGTGCAGACAAAGGTCAGACAGAAGAGTCAGGGAGGCCACGCACCCAATTTGTCTCTTTCCCTCTCTCATCCTCGTCCAAATCGCTCTCCCTTGCGTGTTTGTTTGTTCTGTTTGTGTAAAGAGTTCACAGAGCAAGGAGAGAGGGCGAGGTCAGGGGGTCGGAAGGCTGGTCGCTGCCGCTGGTGCGTTGGGCGCCGGCGAATGCGGAGACCTCCGGGCAGGTGAGGACAAACGAGGAAGTGTACGAAGGGTTAACAACGGGGAAGGGGTCGCCGAGGACTTGGACTTCACTGTGTGTAAAGAGAGAAGCCGTCAGGTGGGGGGGTGCGTCTTGGCTGGTCTGGAAGGGCAGGGGCGGTGGTGGCGGGGGCGGCAGCAGCCAGCTGAAACCATCTTCCTTAGCGGATGCGGACCCCGGCAAATCTCTCACCTCCGCCAGCGGGCCTGGCCCCGGCCCAGGCCCCTCTTCGTAGGGGATCTTGCAGCCCGGTTTGTGGGCCACCAGCACAAACTCCAGGCGCTCCTTCTCCTTTTGGAGCTCAGCGATCTCGGACTCCAGCTCTGCCTTTTCTTCCTCCAGCTGATCTGTCTCCTGAGGTCCCGACGACGACGACGACAAGGATGAGGACGACCACGACGACGCCGACGCCAAGTTGTAGGAAATATGAGGAAGGAGGAAAGGGAGTCAGTGACCAGAGAATATGGCTCGGGGCCCCTCCTGAGGATTGCTACAGCATGGGGTGCTCCAAGCAACTCCCAAATGGGGTGGAGTCCTGGCCCAATATGGGAGTTGAGGTCCTTCCTTCTAGGAGCCTCCATTTTGCCATCTGTGCAATGGGAAGGAGCCAGGTGGATATGGATGTCTCCGCACAGGACATACAGGGGTTTGTTGAGTGAATAAACAAACGCTATGTGTTTTTAACACTTTTGGTACTGTCATCTCTCCTCTGCTACCTCCCAGTAGGAAGAGGAGAATTGTTCTGCCTTTCTCAAAGGGTAACAGGGGGCACCCTGTGCAGGCATCAAGTAGGGAGCTCAGGCTGAGGCAGGGTGCAGAAACGAGTGGGCTTTGGTGAATGCCACCATCCCAAGTTCTGGAGAACTGTGGGTGGCTGGGGCAGGAGGTGGGGAATTAATTTAGGATACAATAATTTAGTTTCACTGATTCTACCAACTGTTCAAGGAAGATGGAGCCTGGGATAGTTGATGAGAAGGTCGAGGAGACGGAGAAATTAGGGCTAACTTGGAATCTGCTTTGACCAAAACCAAATGGAAGAGATGACTGAACTGCCCGCTACTTATCCTTACAAAACTAAAAAGAGCCTAGGAGAAATGTCCGTGGGCTCGCAAATCAGAGAAGAGCCTGAGTGGTCAGGAGTGACAAGGTGTGTAGAGGTCTGTACGTGTGTCCAGGGCCATCCTATCTGGCCACACAGTCCCCAGTTCCAAATGAGGCACCTCTGGTTCTGATCGCAGGACAGAGACACAGTGGAGGCGGAGAACAGGGAAGGAGACAGTGGACCCCTCACGCGCCCTCACCCCAGCGACCACCCTTACCGCCTGCAGCCGGTCAGTGAGCTCCCGCCGACGGTTCCTACATTTAGCTGCTGCCAGTTTGTTCCGCTCCCGGCGAACCCTTCGCTTTTCCTCTTCCTCCGGGGTGAGCTGAGTAGAGGAGACAGAAGCCATGAGCTTTGGGGATCCAGTGAGCCTCCTCCCTCCCTGCCAAACCTCCTGTCTCCCAGGACCCTCAAGAGCCGCCATAAGGCCCTATGTCTTTGCTGACTGCAGCAGGAGTGATGGGGTTTCCGCAGCCTCGAGGTCTGAGCAGACCCCCACCCGGAGAGTGACAGTCCCTGCATCTTTTGTCTCCTCCCCCTGCCAGGCCCAATTCTGACCCCCACCTCACTCACCGTCTCCTCTCGGGGTCTCCTAGGCCGGGCTCGTGCTGGGCGCGCAGACCCAGGTCCGCTGGTAGTTCCGCTGGTGGAAGGCCCACCGCTGCCACTCGCGCCGCCGCTACTATAGCCACTCATGCCTGGTGTGGAGTAGCTGGTTCCTGGCATGTCGTAGGGGTCGACCGCTGGGGGCTGGGAGGCCAGCGGCTGCCCCTGGGACTGAGCCATGGAGGAGATGAGGGTGGGTTGCACAAGCCACTGGAGGTCCTGGCTGGTTGTGATCGCGGTGACCGTGGGCACGAAGGAACCGGGCATTTCCCCGAGACCGGCGCACTCCTACGGGGTGACACATACAGACACCGGCGTAGACACACAAACAAAGACACCGACACACACACACCCAACACACATAACACACACCGACCCTGTGAGTGAGCACAGGGTGAGCGGGTGTGGATGTGTGTGTCACAGGCAAAAAGCCACAACACCCACCCTTCCACTACACCGTGACGCAGTGGTTAATGAGAGGATTTCTGCTCAACTGGCTTCTACCTCCTCCTTCTTCCTCGGGGAAAGGTTGCACGGTTCCAGCGGGTGGTGAATCACACCCCGGGTTGGTGACTCTTAGGTGTAGGGGGTGGGGAGGAGGCTGGACACAGGCTGGTGACAGAACCCCCGGACGGAGCCACAGCTACACACACAGCCACAACACCCCACCCCCACCCCAGAGGCAAGGGGAGGGAGAGGGAGAGGCCTTAGACCAAGCCTTCCTCTCCACTCACATAAATACACACACCACTCTGTGGGAGGTCCTGTGCAGGGAGGGGGTCCCAGCTACAAGGGTGTTGGAGGACCCGCCTAGGAGTTGAGACCATCGTTTCAAGTTAACTGTCTCTCTCCAGTGAGACTGACAAGTAACAGATTCAGGTGCATAAACAGGTAGGGAAAAGTGACAACTTGGCTCTCTCAGACTGTCGCGAAAGGGAATGGTGTAGGATCTGACCCTCTAAGTTCCAAAACTGTTCATTGCCCCCCACCCGCAAATGAAACGCTGGAATTGTTCTGGAGGCTTAACTACTCTGCTGGGGGGCGTGGTGAGGGAAGGGCTGGCTCGCTGGCCAATCAATGTTCTGGGAACCGAAAGGGGGCGGAGCTCCCGGAGACCGCCTGGCCTGTTCCCCTTAGGCTATCTGTTCTAGTCTTGTATTCAGATCTGCCAGAGGGACCTGGGGTGCAGAGCAGAGGGGTATGAGTGTGTTTGTGTGCTAGGAAGATAGGGTGACGGCCACCAGGCCTCTAGAATAAACGCCGCCACAAAGAGTAATCTCTTGCTGTTGAGAGCCGGCAGACCATGTCCCTTACAAGAGCCTCTCAGACCCACTGGGGTGCTGACGGCCGCTCTTGTCGCGACAGGTGTCCTGTGGCTGTACCACTAGAAGCCCTTAAGAGACCCAAGAACCATAGGTTCCGGGGGCAGAGGGGGGAAGGGAACTGCGCCCTCCAAATAGGAAGGGTAAATTGATTGGCTAGAGCCCTGTGCCTGGCGACCAATCGAAACGCCGGGCTGCCTCCCTTAGCAACGTGGCCCCGGCGTTCCAAAATAGAACGCTCCCGGGACGTCAGGGGCGGGGCGGGCGAAGGGGGCGTCGCGCGCCGTGCGTGCCCCGCGTCAGACGGAGGATTCCAGCGCGTCAGCCGTTACGCACGGGTCTCCCGTTACGTCTCCGCGCAGGAGGCGGAGGCAGCGCTGCGGCCGGTTCGAGGCCCGCTTTCCCGCAGGGTGGAGGGCGACCCGGCGCCAGAGTGGGCGCCAAAGAGAAGAAAAAAGGTAGAAGGTACTGAAAGCTTCCCTGGGATTTTCCTTCCTACCTAATTACCAGAGCTTCAGGTTGGGGACCTGCACTCGGGGCAGTCCCGCGGCAGCGAAAAGTTGTCAGCCCTCCCACCGCATACACGTTGCACTGAGCGCGCACCCCCGCCCCCCGGCGGGTTCTAAAGACTGTCCAGCTATACTCTGGTTTCTCTTCAGATCATATAAATCTTTTACTAAAGACTGTCCAGCTGCGTTTCCTCCCCGCGCGGCGCTCGGTGCACATAATCGATTGCAAATATCTGCTGATACTTTGCCAAGTGCACTGTCAGTCTATTTTTCTCCCAGATCCTGGGTTCTGGCGAGGCTCTACCTGAGGGGTGGTAGTTATCCACTTCATTCATTCTAGACTTTAAAAATATAAGACCCCCAAATAAGACCTCTACCATCTAGTGCTTACCTGGGAGGCGGCGGCGGTGGGTGGGCTGCCGAAAGAGTCCACCGAAGACAGGTACTGAGACTCGGCAGAGGGTGAAGAACTGCACCGGGAGCCGGAGTCGTAGTCTCCGGGAAAAGCCTGAAACATTTCCCTGGGCACAGGGGGGGCCCTGTGACCACGCTGAGGTCGCCGGGAAGCCAAGGCTATGGCCGGGTGGGGTAAATAAGGTGCGAGTCTGGGGTGAGCTGAGCGCGTCCCCAAAGTGCGCTGTCCGGGGAGGCTCGGAGAGAGGGCAGCGTCCCGCTCCAACAATAGCAAAGTTTCTGTGCAGTTCTTCCGCAGTTCCCAGGCCTCTACAGGATGCCGCTGTACCTCCTGAAAGTCCAGGCTCTGTCGGACACAGGAGCGAGCGGGGATAACTCCCCGAGAAGCAGAAAGCGCTGTCCCGCTGTACAGAATTCGCTTCGGGTGCGGTCTCTTCCACGCGTTCCGCGGGCCCCCGGGAGGGGGGGAGTAATAAAGAAGTCGAAAAAGTTAAGTCGGTCCTCCAAGATGCGATCAAGAAATATCTAGAATTCTTCCAGAAACTTTCTCTCCAGAGTTAAAAAAAATTTTCACAACCCCCAAGAAGAACCACAATAATCAAGTCTCCAAGTTCCGATTTCGCGTCTCCCGGCTGTAGCGATAGCTCTCAGCCTTATGAATGAAGCTCAGAGCTGCCAGCCTGTATTTATATGCCCTGGACCCGCCCCCCTGCTTACGTCACCCCCCCTCGCTCAACAAACTTCCCAAAAACCTTCATTTTCGGTAAATCAGTCTCTGCGCCCTCCATTAGGAGGGCTTCAATATCTTTGTTCTGGTCATCTGTAGGACCCTCATGGTCTTGGGGGTCTCGGGGGCTGTGTTCCGGCCCACTCTGCAGGAGGGGATCCCGGCCCCGCCTTCCAGGAGTTCCTGTGACGCAATTAGCCATATAAGGAGCTGGACCGGCGCGCCGAAGTGTTTGTTTGGTATCCTAGCAATGACGTCAGAGGGAATCCCTCGCTCGCTCTCGCGCGGCGCCTGCGGAACCCGCCAGCGCCTGCGCAGTGCCACGCCGCCCCGGGGGCTGGTATTAATAGGTGTTTAGAGTATCCCGGGGAGCCCCTGGCCCAGGCCTGGCAGGCCACCTCTGTCTCTGGAGCCTTCCTCCGCCCCACGCTCCCTCTGGTGCAGCGCCCCCTTTTGAGAGGAAGAGCTGATTTCCAAAAAGAGACTAATTGTGGTGTAGTCACGAAGGCGGGTAAACTGAGCCTTGAGCAAGGATAAAGACTGAAGCTCCTGGTTAAGGTATAGGTGGGTTTGTAGTCCCAGCTTTCTTTCCAGTGTCTACCCTGATTTGCTCAATTGGGAAAATGTTTTTCCTTTTTGACTTTCAGTTTAAGGTGTCCCAGCTAAGTGAATGATGTGTTTTGGGGACCGGCTGGCCTCCTGGGTCCAGCATTGGAGAGGCACCAAGGTGCGGAGGGGCTGGGAAATAAAAGGACGAAGCTCGCAGCTTATGGTGTTGGTAACCTCTTCTTGCTTCATAAACTTACGTCGAGAGAAAAGAACGAGTGTGTGTGTGTGTGTGTGTGTGTGTGTGATTAATAAAACAATCGATGACATGTATTTAGAACCTAATACTAAGTCTTGTGCTAAGCCTTCCAGTATAGGACTTGTAATCCTTGAAATAACTTTGGGATTTGCGGTCCTGAGTACTGAACCCTGGGCCTCATGCATACTAGCAAATATTCTAGCTCTGAGCTACATTCCCCGCCCTTTTAAAATTTTATTTCAACACAGCCTTGCTAAATTGCCTAGGCCGGCCTCGAACTTATGATCCTCTGGCCTCAAGCCTCTCATATTACCTGGAATGCCAGACATCACAACTGTGCCAGTTTGAACGTTTTCCAGTTTTTAAAAGAGAACAATGATACTCAGAGAGGTTAAATGACTTGCTGGAGATCCCGTTGTAAGAAATTTTAACTCCTCCCCCAAAAAGAGAAAAAAAGAAAAGAAATTTAAACTCAGAATACTCAAACTCTGGATCTCCTACTCTTTTGTTTTATTTGTGAGACAGAGTCACCATATGTTTCCCAACAAGAGACTCACTGCCAGTTCAAGGCCAGCCTGAGCTACATACTAAAACCCAGTCTCAACAACAACAATAATAATAAAAAGCTGCCTTGCCTTAGGCTCAAGCAATCCCCCTACCTCTGTCCCCATCATAGCATAGCTGGGGGTCCTGGCCTGTGTACAGTCACCAGGTTTAGAACTCTGACACTTTCACTTTCCGACGTCTTTGATCTGCCCATCTGAGTGGAACATCCTAAAAACCTGTGTCTGGAGGTTGTGTAAATGATGGTAGTGTCCTAGCTGTTTCCATCCCTGAAGTATTTATGAGCTTTACAAACACAGCCTAGGTGCTTTTGGTATGTACTTCTGTGACCCAGGCTCATGGGTTAAAGCTGCTTACCCAAAGTAGCAGTTAACACATAGGGTTCAACAGCCTAATGCAGCCCTCGAGAGGGAGCCAGGAGAATCGCCGTTGAGCTCCAGACCAGCCCAGGCTACACAGAGAGTCCAAGTCCAGGCTGAACTACACAGCAAATCCCTATCATTTTTCCCCGTACAGAAAACTGAACTCCATGATCTTCACACTGAGATACATCTCTGGCCCCTTTTTTATTTTATTTTATTTATTGAGAGAGGGTCTCACTAAGTTGCTAAGTTGTTCATGCTGGACTCAACTTGTGATCCTCCTGCCTTAGTCTCTCAGAGTGCTGGGATTACAGACAATGCCACCACAAAAGGGTTTCCGATGCCACAGCCCCCAACCCTTAAGCACCCAGCCAGAAAGATGCCACCAACTACTGCACAGAGAGCCCAGCGTTGTCTCCTACTGCACAACCTAGTCCAGATGGGGTGGCTTCTAATTCCCAGGGAGTCTTGATTCCCCGTTTCAGTGGTGGGGAGGGAGGATTAGGGAGCCACAGAAGGCTGGGGGGGATGGGGGGGCAACCAAGGGTCATTGAAATTTCCAGACAAAAGCCTAGACCTACACCGCCCTCTACCTGCCTCCCTCACACCCCCTCTGTCTGCTATGGGTCAGGAAGGGGCAACAGGGACAGGGGATGACACAGCAACCACTGACAGGCAGTGACTCGGCACCAGCACCAGACAGGGTCTGGTCTCGTCTCCTCTCGAGTGGAGCAGAAGAGAAACACACACACACACACACACACACAACAACCACAAACCCTGCCAGAACACCCATGCACACAGTTCAAGGGCAAAAAAAAGTTCTTCACAAGTGTGTGTGTGTGTGTGTGTGTGTGTGTGTGTGTGTGGTACTGTGGATGGAACCCATGGGCACCCTGTCTCTCTCCCACAGCCCTTTTTTTTCTTTTACTTTGAGACAAGGTCTCATTAACATTGCCTAGGCTGGCTTTGAACTTGTGATCCCCTTACCTCAGCCTCCTGAGTAGCGGGAATTACAACATGAACTAACATACCGGGTGCAAATCTTCTCCAAAAAAAATCTTCTTCTCATAGTGAGCTTTGTAGTTTTTGTTTGTTTGTTTGTTTGTTTGTTATTTTTTGAGACACAATCTCACTACGTAGCCCAGGCTGGCCTGGAGCTCATGGCAGTCCTCCTGCCTCAGCCGAGCCCCAGTGCTGGAGTTACAGGTGTTTTGCCACCACACCTGGCTTGTCACGTGAACTCTGTGATGATACTAAGGCTAACTTTCTATTCTCACAATACTCCTGGGAGGCAAGACCTGCCATTAATAGGCAGGAAGCAGACTCCAGAAGGGGGAGGCCACCCAAAGGAACTAGTGGAGCTGGGCTCTGTGTGGAATGCAGAGCTCCAGGACTGTGCTTTGTACTATTACTCTTGCACTAATAGTCACTCTCACACAGACACTAGGACTACACCGCTGCCCCTCACAGAGCCAGGAGCCAGTGACCCAGACTCACATCCTGCCACTACCATTGGGTAGCTGGGTGAACTTAAACTAGTAGCATCCCAGAGCCTCAGAGTCCTGCTGGGGCTGGTGGGGGATTCTGTGAGGTCCTGGAACATGGTGGTACTTGTTTTGTTATTAAAATGACAGCTGTGTGTGGTGGCTTGGGCCTGTGATCCTTGTACTCTGGAGGCTGAGCTGGGAGGATCATTTCAAGTTCGAGGCCAGGCTGGGCTACATAACAAGACTCTGTCTCAAAACTAAACAAAGAAAGAGTTAATCACAGAAGAGTAGCTGTGCTCAGCACTTTTACATGCCTTGTCTCAGCTAACCCCATTCCAAAGCTCTGTAAATAGGTTCTGTTATTGCCCCCACTGTACAGAAGAGGAAACTGAGGCACCGCAAGGTTACCACTGAGACCAGTGCGTCAAGACTGGCTGTAACCTGGAAGCAGCCAACAGGCTGGTTAACAAGCTGAGCTGGTGTGGTCTTTCGGCTTTCCGACAAGTCCAGGCTGGCACTGAACAGTGGATGACACTAGCTGGCCAGGCCACACCCCAGGAGCAGTCCTGGAGGCCTCTGGGAGGGGTGTCAGGAGTTTCAAGGAAGCAGATTGGAGGCCCAGATTGGAGACTTAGCCCCTCCCTCCCACGTTCTCATTCCTGCTCCTATCTCTGCCCCAAGGCTGGCACGATCCCAAGTACCGGCTGCCAGTGTCACCTCTCCCTGTGGCATTCCTGTTCTCAGCTCAGACGCTCTGTCTCCAGGCCTCTGTCTGGCCCTTCCTCTTCCCCTTTGCTTTATTCCCTTTGCCCATCCTGCCCTCTCTGGCCTTAGCCTCTGTGGGCCCCCTCCCAGGAGCCCTCCCTGACCCAGATCCTATGCCAGCAGGGTCCTGCCCTCCCCTCGGTGCTGCCTTCTGGGCTCATCACTCTCTGGGGACAGTTCTGTTTCCTTCACTGCACTGTGCATCTTTTCTGGCCTGGTTTCTTCTCATGATTTTTGCTGCTGCGTCCTGACATAGCACAAGGGATGCTCGATAGGTACTTGTCGAATAAATGGTTCACCACCATTCACTTATTCACTTATTTGTCATGGGTTCTGACAGAGCCTTGGCGACAGACACCGGTCAGGCCTCGGCTGTCTTTCAGGCTGGAGGAGGATGGTAAGGACCCGCGGCTGGCGGGAGGCTGTCCACCAGCGTTGGGCAGAGATCAGTGCTGAGCTCGCTGTTGAGCCAGCGCCTGTGGTCTCTGGACAGGTGGGACTGTGCACGTTGTCCAGGGAGGGCGGGAAGGTCCCCATGCAGACCCCACCTCTGACACAAAGACAGACACACACGTGGACAAACACAATGTGCACCCCCAAGATTTGCATGCACTAAGGTAGGGAAAGCCAAGGGCCCTTGCCTTTGTGCACACTGAGACCACTGTGCAAATGCACCATTGTACACACAGACACCTAGGCGTACACACACACACACACACCTCCCCCTCTCTGTGCTTATATGCAACTCCACACATGCAAACGGGCTGAGGAAGAGCCCAGTGCCGCAAGGCCCCCGAGCAGGGGCTCAGGACCTGCAGTTCACAGAGGCTCCGTGGAGGCTGCCGCAGTTACACTAGTCACGTGAGCACAGAACTCCCACAGCCCCTCCCACTTGTCCAGAGCAGGCAACCCCCTGGCCCCAAGAGACTCCAACTCACACGCCCACCTCCCCAAGTGCAGCCTGTCTTCCAGGCACACTTATTTCACAGACATGGATGCACAGGGGCCACATGTGGCCATAAAACGAAGCTGAGGGTGACAGTCTGTCTCCTCAGAGGCTGGTTAGCTCAGGCCAGCGCCGGCTCATTGTCCACGGCCCTCTGGGGGGCACCTCATTCCCGCCCCAACCCAGAGGCACACTGTGTCACCACGCCTCACCGGCTACAACCAGCTGGGTGTGGAAGGCCAGGAGGACTTGGAAAGGAGGGAGCAAGCCGGGAGGACCTCCTGCGGAGGCAGCCTGGAAGGCCCTGTGGGGTCGGGAAAGACCTGAGTGAGGGTGGTGTCCTGGAAGCCTGCTCTTGATGGTGGACATGGAGACCAAAGGAGAGGTGACAAGAGGGACTGTGGGGAGCTCAGAAGAAGGACCAGACCAAGATGGCAAGGGGGACTGTCTTGGAGAGCTTTGTGTCTAGACTTAAAGATGGAAATAATATGAGTAGTAACGTTATACAACAACAACAAAAAGAAAACAATATGGGTAGGATTAGCAATGAAAATTGAGAGTCTTTTAAGAAAACGAGCTGGGCATGGTGGTTCACACCTGTAATCCCAGCACTGAGGAGGCAGAGGCAGGAGGATTGTTATGATTTCGAGGCCAGCCTGAGCTATATAGTGAGTTCAGGACCAGCCTGAATTACAAAGCGAGATCCTGTCTCAAAAAAGAAGTGGGGGGGAAGGAGGGAGGGAGGGAGAGAGGGAGAGGGAGAGAGAGAGAGAGAGAGAGAGAAACAGGTCATGTAATGAACTACACTATACAGCTCCTCTCTATTTTCTTAACATCCCAATAAAACCAACCCCCTCTGTGTTCCTGATGAACCCAGGGCCCCATACTACAGAAGCCTCCACCACTGAGCTGCGATCCTAGCTCTTAGCCTTGTTTAGAGGAGCAAATTGACTAATCTGTAAAAAGCCTAGCACAGTGCCTGGCAGTTGTACGACCCAATAAGTGCAAGTTACTAATAATCATAGTGGTGTCATCCCACATTGTGGTGAATAACGTAATGATAGCTGTTACCGCCTCTTGGCGGCTAAGAACTGTGTGGTGAGCTTCGGGGTCCCGCGTGGACAAAGCCCTGGCATCTTCACGCCAGCTCGTCCCTGCCTGCGTCGTTAAGTGCGTGTGTGAGCACGTCGTCTGGCCATTCCACTGTCCTGCAACCCACTGTCCCACAACTTCGTGATTCTCTGCGCAAACACAGGCTTCGTCCCACAGCCTCTCCCTCGCCGGTCAACCAGCCAGCTTGCCCACAAGCCACAGCGTCCCCGTCACATGAATGCTTCCTCCTCTGGCCCAGGGGCCTCCCCAGAGGATCTCCTCCCCCACTCTGCTCCTGCACCGAGGGCCGCCTGCGGCTGGGCTTGGACTGGCGTAGCCTGCCGGTCCCTGACTCAGGCTCCGGCTCTCTCACTGACCCCAGTGCAGCCTGTACACCCCCGCAGCCAGACAGCCATGCGGGGGAGCCCTAGGGGTCAGAGGCAGCCACGTGCCCAGCCCAATTCCGCCTGTGATTCAGTCCGCTTGTCTAGGCCACCAGGGGTGCCCCGGGCTGTTGATGTCAGCGGCCAGGTATGTGGCCAGGGTTTCTCTGAGGTGACTCAGGCCCAGCTACCCTTTTCCTCTGGCAGACATTCTGGGCACCTGTCCAGGGGAGGCTGCTGCTGGCTGCCTCTGCCTTCCCGGCCCCTCCATGCCCTCCACAGCCTAGAGCAGTGGGAACTGCCGGGCTGAGGACGGGCACAGGGGGTCTCAGAGGCGGGGACCACACCAGCCTGGCAGCCCATTGAGCCTTCCTGACTTTGCCTAAGACCAGGACTCCCAGGCTGTTGTGGATGATGGTTGTTCATTCATTCATTCATTCATTCACTCCTCCACATGGCCCATGTAACACTGAATCAGCATGCACCTCCACCGTCAGGCAGCAGGTGCCGGAGAGGGCAGGAAATAGGACAGGCAAGCATTTCTCGCAAAGCCCCAGATACAGTCTGCTCCTTGTGCATTATTACTATTATTATTATTACTACTACTACTACTACTACTATTATTTCTTTCTGGATTCAACAAGCTGCAAGATTCAGGCTGATTTTGGTTTCTCCACCAAGCTCTCCAAAGAGCTCGAGTTTCTGAAAACCCTCAGCCTCCAAACAGTCCTTGGAGAAGCTCTTTCTGGAGTCACCCTGATCCCCTTCAGCCACCCTGATCAGAGGAGCCTTCTCTTCCCCTTTCACCTATTCAAGTTCCAAGTCCTGCTGGGTGCTGAACTCTAGTCCCCCTAACTGGATCTTTCTGTGCCCCCACCAATGGGCATCCCAAAGCCAGGACTTCCACTGGACCTGTGCTCACAAGAGGCTGTGACTTCCGGTTCTTCACTTGGGGCCAGCCATGCCTAGGGAAGGGCTGGGACGACAAACAGGCTGATTTTGGTAGCCACCGTCCCAGGACCCCACAGCTAAAGCAAGATTTATGACATGCATAGAAAGGCACACAGTAGCACCATGACACCTAAAACTGGGGTTTTGTAAATGTTTGTTTTGTGCCAACTGCTGCCTGAATTTTTTACCCTAATACTGGGGATTGAACCCGGGGCCTCAGCACTGAGCTATATCCCCAGCCCTTTCATGTTTTATTTTGGGACAAGGTGGTCTTGGTAAGTTACTAAGCTGCCTGGCCTCCAAACTATCAATCCTTCTGCCTCAGCCTCACAGAGGGCTGGAAATACAGGTGTGTGCCAGTCCTGTTTTTACCCTTTTTTTTTTTTTTGAGACAGGGTTTCACTTTGTAGTTCAGGCTGGCCCTGAGCTCACTATGTAACCCAGGCAAGCCTCAAACTCAACAATCCTCCTGCCTCTACCTCTTGAGTGCTATCTGCCCATTTCTTATATGAACTTATTTACCCAATTATTGCCTGACTAGGTACAATTATGCCCATTCGGCATATGAGAAACTGAGTGCTGAGAGTGGCTGATGCTAATGCAGGAGGAAAGCACACAGCTAATGTCCAAAAATAATGTCTAAGGCCCTCATATGTACCACAAACGTTGATGGGCACTGAAAATTAGCGCTGTGCTGCCTAATACAGCTCAGGGGACCTTCCTGTGCTGTGACTTACAAGGTTACACAGCCGACAGCCCCCATGAAGCACAGTCACACAGACCTGTGCACTTGACATGACACTCGTGAGGAACTGATTCATTTAGTCACTGAGTAAATTATTGAGCACCTACTGTATTCCAGGCAGTGCTGGGGATGCGGGGTTCAACCACAGCAACCCCAAGCCATGTGTGGTTGAATTTGAGAGATAGACAACAACAGAAATGAACAAACATCATTCATCATTAGAAACTGTGATAAAAGCCAGGGAGGGGTATCAGAGAGACTGTGCATACAGATACAGACACGGTATCTGCCCATCAACACAGAGAGATCTGGAACACGTGGGCACACACAGAGCCAGAAGTACACGAGTAAAACCATCCACAGGCACTTGCACACTCACTGTTTCACACGGACAAGACTCAGAAACTACACACATCCACAGTTGCTTCGTCCATCTGTCCAGTTACAAACGCAAACCTCGAAAACCACTGGCTCTGTCTCACATAATGAAAGCCCTGGGAGCGTGCTAGCCCCAGGAAATGCCACGTGTGTCTATTGTCCCCAGCACTCACCTACAGTCACATTCACTTATGCTGTCACACCCCCTACTTCTCTCTGCTCAGAGATTCGCTCTAGCCCTGGTCACATGAAGCCACGGGATGGGGGTGTCTGGGTGTGTTGTGGGGATGAGTTATTAGAACCTCTCTCTGTGGACTGCTTTCTGGACACAGGACGGAAGGAGCAGGCGGCTGCCTGTGTGCTGGAAGGCTCGGGAAAGACAGGCAAGCACCCGGGGGAAGCGGAGTGGGCTAGGACCGGAGGAAGCTCGGTGGGGACCCCATTCGCCGCATTGCGGACCCTGAGGAGAGCGGCAGGGCTGCCAAATGCGCCTGCCGCTAGTTTGGTTTTTAATGGGGGAATGAGGCATTCAGGGGGCAGGACAGAGAAACATGCCCGGGAGGAGGGGGCGCAGACCTAGAGAGACCCAGTCGGAGGCGGTCCCGGGGCAGACGGGGCAGTGGGCGACCACCAGACGGCTGCTTTTAAAGGGAAACCGGCAATTTGAGGATCTGGTTCTCCCCCGTTGCCATCACCGCAGCCTCCCCCTACCCGGGCTCCCAGTCGGCCGGTCTGTCGGCTCCTGGTTGAGTTTTGTGCGGCCAAGCCGCCGGGCCAGGGACAAACAACCCTCACGTTGCTAGGTGACGGCGTTCCACAGTCCGTCGCGTCACCGCGTCTGCGCGGGCGGGAGGAGGGGGGCGCAAGGAGACGACGGCGGCCCTGCGGTTTGTTGACGTTGCCTGGCGACCGCCGCGGCGCTGCCCGGCAACGCGGGCCGACTGTTCGCTTTCTTAAAGGGGCCAGAACTCTAAGGGGAATCCAGGACTTTGCGGGAGAGAAGTTTCATTCCCAGGTGGGGACAGTGTAGGGGATTTGGAGGCTAGGTTAGGATCTCCCGGTAAGAGAGAACGCGAGGCAGGAGTTTTGGACATTTCAACTAAAGCATTTGAGTTGTGAGTGCGATTCGAGTCCCCATGTGCACGGTGTATTGTGAGCAGGTACCAGTGGGAGTGGGTGGCCGAGACATCCTGACAGAGAAACCTTAGTTCAAATATCTGCTTTGTGACCTTGACCTGTGACTTCCTCTTAGCCTCTTTCCTTCCTAAAGTGGAATTAATACTATCACCCACCTCCAGAATTACGACTGTATGAACTTCTGTAAAGCACTAAGTAGGTAGTAAGCATTCTGTTCATAACAGGTTTTGTGGTTTTTTTTGCTTTTTGAGACAGGGTCTCGCTTTGTAGTTCAGACTGGCCCTGCGCTCACTATGGTGCCCAGGCAAGCCGCCGCGAACTCAGCAATCCTCCTGTCCCTGCCTCCCGAGTGCTGGGATTACAGGCGTGAGCCACCACGTCCAGCAATCCTCCTGTCCCTGCATTGTAGTATGCGGTGTTGATTGTTGGTGGGCGTGGAGACACGCCCAGCCTGTGGTTACCGGGGATCGAACTCGTCCTTCTGCTTGCGAGGCAGGCGCCGGAACCACTGAGCTAACCCTCCGGCCCCATAACAGGTTTGATTATTTAGTAACTGGATTCTGTCCCGGCTTCACTGGGTTTTGGGATAAATGAGGTGTTTATCAAGTACCTCCTGCAGTGCAGTGCAAACTGTATAGGTGGGGCGCTGGTTATTAATGTTTTTATTATTTCGGCATAGGGCTTCGCAGGTGAGGTGGAATTCTTGTCCTGATGAATCTTGGCTGTGTGACCCCATGCAAATGCCTTTTTCCCTCTACCCTTCTACTTGCTTCTCAGTAAAACAGTGACTGCTGGGTAGGGGAAGGGGTGCCCTCTCCCTGGGCATCCCAGGTCAGTGCCCCAGGTCTGAAGCATGAGTCATGGTGCTAGGTTATGTAAATCTAGATTCTGCACAGAGGGCAGGTTATATAAACGTGTCTAATGTGTATCCTACATAGCAGGTCTGAGGAGGGACCTGGGTTGGTAAACGGCACTGGCTGCTTCTAGGAAGGAGGGTTAATATGCATGGGCCATGTCCATGCTGTCCCAATCACCCCTCCTGGGGGTCTCTATACTCCAAAATAGCAGTCTGTCTTCAATCTCTGACGCAGTTCTCCCCCCTCTCCTTCTCTCCTTCCTGATGCCTATCTCGGCTCTATCTCTGTCTCATCATCTCTGTGTGTCTTTGTCACACTCTATTCCTCAGTCCGTTCTTGGGTTTTTCTCTTTCATTTATTTATTATTTACTTTCTCTCTCTTCCAACACAGTCCCAATGATTCTAGGAGGATCCAAGAAGCACTGAGCCCTTGTTGATAGTGGATGTGTGATGCTGGGCTGAGCCCCTCTATTCTCTGGGGCTCTTTGTCTGGAAAATGATAGAGAACAATTAGAGCAAACAGGCAGGAGGGCCCCACAGCTTTAAAAAGTGTGTTTCTCCAGACCTGGGCTGTCAGGCTATGGTTCAGAATCCTAGAAAAAGAGGCTACAAGGATCATGATAGATCAGATTCTCCCTGGGCGAATCAAAGCAGCAAGCCTGAACTGCTGGCCTGCGGCCTTCACACACTTGTCCCAGTGCCATACGGCCAGAGGTGAAACTCTTTCTAGGCAACCGAGGATCCTGAATGTGAAGGAGTGACCAAGAGAGGTAAAATGAGGTTAGAGACAAAGATCAGAGCACTAGGACAGATAGAGACACACAGAAGAGTCAAAGGGCAGACAAATGGGAACAAAAATTTTGTGTTTTTAAACACTGCCTGGAAATACACCTCCAAGGCCTGTGTGTCACATTTCCGTGGGCTCATGTGACCATCTTTATCAGGTTGTTGCAGGCAGCATTGATCGGTGCCTGGTTGAGTGCTATGATTGGGTGTGGGTGCCAGATGCCAGGCTGGGAGGTTGTGGGAGCGCCCTGTGGCATGTGCCTACCTGCTCTTAAGTGTCCCAGGCCAGCCTGGGTGATTGCCTGACCACCTGAGCACCAGTCAGGCAGCATTTTCCCTGGTACCCGCTGGCAACACCCTGGTGGGTGTGGCTGAAGAGCATGCAGCTTTAGGAGACACCCACAGGGACAAGTGTATGGTTGAGTCTAGCTCCAGGCACTGAGGATCTTCTGTACACAGGAGGGACTTGGGAACTAGACTGAGCCAGGAGTCCCGAATCTGTTAACCTGGGAAGATACTGATTTCTTGTGCATGTGTGAGCACTACGTGATTTTACAGTGATACTGAGGATTGTTTGCCAGGAATGTGTTGGCCAATTCGGCAGCTCTAAATTCAAACATTTCCAGAATCTGATTCCTGATACCTGCTAGTCCAGGTAACATCACCTGCCACCTGGACCCCTGTCATCGCCTCCTCACTGGTCTCCTGTCCCCTTTTTCCCCCTAATGAAGCCAAAGAGATTCTGTTAAAATTGAAATCAGCTCTCTCACTAAAAACACTCCCAGGGCTTTGGACGCAAACGGTAAAAGTCATAGGCCTCAGCATGGCCTGCAGATGGGGCCTTAAGTAATCTCTCTGACCTCACCTGCTGCCCCTCCTTCCCCCTGTTCCCTCTGCCATACTGGCCTCCACCCTGTTTCTCCAACAGCCCAGGAGTGTTCACACCTTCCTGCCTTTGCACTTCACTTGTTCTCCCCTCTGTTTGGCACACTCTCAGCTCAGGTATCCACACACTTCTTCCTCTTCAATTTCCAGTCTTCTCTCTCTCTGTCTCTCTCTCTTTTTTTTTTTTTTTTTTTTTTTTTTTTGTGGTACTGGAGATAGAACTCAGGCCCTTCTGCTTCCAAGGTAGGCACGGTACCACTTGAGCTAAATCCCCAGCTCTCCAGTCTTCTCATTTAGACCTTTCTGGATCATCCTAGCGACAATGACACCCCCAGCCATCCCTCTCTGCTTCCCCAGCATACCTTACTTTCCAGTGCAATTTGCTTAATTTGCTCACTCGTGTGTATTTATTGTATATTTGCTAGTCATTCTCCACTGTGCTCTCTCAGTGAGTGAGTTCCCAGGAGGACAGGGATTGTCCCGTTTGTTGCTATCTGTCCCCATCTTTTACCACTTCCTGCCATACAGTAGCTGCTCGATAAATACCTGTTGGATAAACCAGTGATGAATGATGCCTACCAGAATGGTGCAGCAAGCTCGAGGTCTGCGAATTCATGAAAATGTCACCATTGCTTTAGTTGCTAAGCGCTGCATATTGATGTCCCGAATTTTACAAATATGAAACTGGGAGTCAGAGAGGGGAAGTCCCCTCTGCCATGGCCCTGAAGATCATAGATGGATTATTCAGCCATCAGGGACGTCCCTGCGGGGGAGCTTTCTCCTATTTAAAGTTATCATTTCTGTGTTTTTCTCTGGCTTCCTTGCCCCTTTGAAATGAGGTGTTTCATCTTTGCTTCCCAACAGCGCCTCATGTTGAAGCTTCCACGCAGGTCTCCAAGTTCTAGCCGCGGGGTCCTGATCTGTGTTTTCGCGTTGCTGTGTCTCAGCGTCCGGGTTCTGTGCGTGCCAGGTCTCAGGAGGTGAAGGCCCTTTCAGTGCGCCGCCAACGCTGAAAGTCCCGGCCCGGCCTCCAAGCGCCCGCCCTGCCCTCCTGTGGCCTGTATCTCAACTCACAGCCCCGGGGCGGGGCGGGGCCTGTTGCCTGGAGACCAATGTTTTGCCGTTGCAAACTGGGTCTCTGGGCCACCGCAGGGAGAGCGGCCTGGGAACCTGGGCCCGGCGTGGGAGCCGCGGGCCTTCATGACCCCTGGAGGGCTGTGCTGGAAACGGGGGAATGGAGATGAGATTTGAGGACAAGGTAGGGATGGAGGGAAGCTTCGCGGAGGCTGGAGGAGACGTATTAGGAGACGAGGACGACTATTAGGGTACAGCTTGAGGCAAGCGAGGAGTTTGGGACTAGGGGCGCCAAGGAGAGGGTTGAGGAGCGCGAGGGCAGAATAGTGGGATCATCTGAGGGAGTTAGAAGAGACACCCGGATGGTGAGCGAAGGAAGGACGTGGGAAACCGCAAGTTTAGGGGGTTCAGGAATCAAAGCGACCGTGTAAGGCAATGAGTTGGGGGAAAACTTAGAAGCGTAAGGAAAGAGACAAGATATATTTGCAGGGTCTGGGAAGGAGCTGCACTGTAGTGCAAGAGGTAAGGTTACAAAGTTTGGGAAAGACTAGGGTCCCCGAGGAGGAGGAGGCTAAAACTGACCGGAAACAAGGGTGAATCAGAAGTGGGGGGGGTGCCTTCCCACTTCCAGGCTCCTGAACACAGGGGCTATCCCACCCATTGTCCCCGGTCTGGCCAGGACATCCGGCGACGCGGCGACGGGGGTGGGGGGGGTGGTGGGTGGTTACGTAACCTTGTTAAATCTGCCGCAGAGAAGGGCCGGGTCGGGATCGCGGGCACCTCCCCTCCCCGAGGGGCGGGGCCAGGGTCCCGGAGCGGCGCGTGACGTCACGAGCGGGCGGGCCACCGAGGCGCGAACTGATTTTCGCGCTCTAGGGAAGCGAAGTCTGGATCTGAGACCCGTGGCGAGACAGGTACACTGAGCGTCGCCTCAGGTTGAGGCAACCCGACGGCCATGGCTGTTAGGTTACCCCAGAGGGTAACCTCCCGCAGAGTGCTGAGCTCTTTCGCTGAACTGGCTCATTCCACTGCGATGTGCTGAGCGCTACTCTGTCCTTACTACGGTCTAAGCTGATAGCAGTACAGCCGGCCACACAACCGGCGTTCTTCATCCCAGAAACCTCTGGGCTGACCTCCCCCCAAGCTACTTCCTTCCTAGATCCAGTCCACAAAGGTGAATGTCCCACCCAGGGTCGTTTGGGGGTCCTTCCCTAGTCAGGGGTCCAGGCTCCTGAGTCCCCAGTATCTGCATAACAGCAGCCCTGTGGCCTGCTGTCACTTCCTCCCATCCGCATCCCCCCAGGGCGTAACTAGAGATGCAGGTCTGAACTGGCAGTGGCGACTCATCAGACGTCAGGACAGCCCGCCGTGCTGTCACCGAGGCGTGCCCCTGAGATGTCATCCAGTCTTCTCCAACAAACACGTCTGGAGGCCTGCAGGCCAAGGAGCGGCACTGCCAGCTGCCGACGGAACTGAGTCCCCCGAGGCAGCGATCTCCTTTGGGCCAAGCCTGGTCTAAGGGACTGGAAGGTGCCTTCCTGGTCCCTCACCCCTCCAGGTAGCCTTCTTTCAGCGCCCACGCTCCGCCTGTGCTGCTTGGCCTTCTCAACTTTGCCTCCTGCCTCATTCACTTCCATGTCTACAATTTTAAAGACTTTCAGAGCCAGCCCTGGGACGATCACATCCTCGTCCTCCCAGTTTTCTCCTAACCTGGTGCCTGGTGATTCCCAGTCAGCCTGAGTGGAGACACTGAAAGCTCAGGGAATCCTACTTGCCAAGCCACACGAATGAGTTCACACTGAGCTGGGCATGGTGATGCTCCCTGCAACCCCAGCACACAGAAGGCTGAGGAAAGAGGATCACCGTGAGTCTGAGGCCGGCCTGGGCTACACAATAAGATCTTGTCTTAAAAAAAAAAAGTTCACATTAAGAAGCCATGGTTGGGGCCGGAGGGTTAGCTCAGTGGTTCTGGCGCCTGCCTCGCAAGCGCAAGGTCCTGAGTTCTATCCCTGGTAACCACATATAATGATGGGCGTGGAGACACGCCCACCAACAATCAACACCGCATACTACAACTACGACGTGGTGGCTCACGCCTGTAATCCCAGCACTCAGGAGGCAGAGGCAGGAGGATTGCTCAGTTCCAGGCTTGCCTGGGCTATGTAGTGAGCTGAGGGCCAGCCTGAACAAAGTGAGACCCTGCCTCAAAAAAACAAAAGGAAGCCATAGTTGGGGAGAGGTGGGATATTTACTTTCTCAAAGTACTTTCCTTTTGCCTTTACAGAAACATTAAAAACCCATATTGAATGATAAAAGTAGGTGATAAATATGTTAATTACCTAGTTGACTACTATCATAATATAGATATAGATAGATAGATAGATAGATAGATAGGTGGCATGAATGAATTAAGCGAGGAGTGGTGGGACACAATTATAATTCCAGCATTGTAGGAGGATGAGGCAGGAGGATTGCAAGTTCAAACTTAATGACTTATCAAGACCCAGTCTCAAATACTTTTAAAAAAGGGGGAGGACCGCAGATTTAGCTCAGTGGTTCTGACGCCTGCCTAGCAAGTGCAAGGTCCCTCATTTGATGCCCGGTAACCATATAACACAGTGCTGGGTATGGTGGCTCACGCCTGTCATCCCAGCACTTGGGAGGCAGAGGCAGGAGGATTGCTGAGTCCGAGGCTTGCCTGGGCTACATAGTGAGCTCAGGGCCAGCCTGAACTACAAACTGAGACCCTGTCTCAAAAAAAAAAAAAAAAAAAAAAGAAGGGGAGCATGCAGCGCAGGACAAAGGTTTTGGGTTCAATTCCTAATACTGAAAATATACAAACAACAAAAAACCCTTCATCCTATTGTATATCATGAATGTGTGTGCACAAATTATTATGTGTCAGTGAAAATGAATAAAAATAGAAATTTAAAAATTACTGTATCTGGAGTGATTTGAAACTGATCTGGATATTATCCACCCATGTTGTTCCTTCCTTCCTTCTCCCTGGCCTCCTCTCAGGGATGACCGTGTCACCCACTCTCCACCTGGATGGGGACCTGGGCCTCATGCAGGGTGCCCCCCCAGGGCCTCTCAACCACCAAGTCTGGTCCTTCCTGCATCCTGTCAATTGGGCATGGTGGTGCACACCTGTAACCTCAGCACTCAGAAGGCTGAGGCAGGAGGTCACCTTGGGTTACACAGTGAGTTCAAGGCCAGTCTGAACTACCTAATAAGATCCTGTCTCCAAAAATCTAGAACCAAACCAGACTGGTGGTGCACACTGTAATTTCAGCACCTGGGAGGCTGAAGCAGGAAATCACTTCAAGCCAGTCTGGGCTACATAGTGAATTCAAGGCCAGCCTGAACTACACATGAGACTCTGTCTCAAACAAAACAAAACAAACCCAAGACAAAACCAAATCAAAGGGAAACCTCTGCTTCTATTCCTACCTCCTCTGCTCAAAGCGTGCTCTGGGTCCCCCTCATGCTCATAGGGGAAAAATCCAGGCTCCTCCTCAAACCCCACCAGGCCCTGGGTGATCTGGTCCATGCTGACTTTTCCAGCGTCCTCGCCCTTTGATCTTGTCTGACTCCTCTTGTTCTACAGGACCCTCCAGCCCCACTTTATCTGCTGGTTTTGTCCTCCCTGCCTGGAGCTTGGTATCTTCCAGGGACAGACACCGTGCTGTCCCTCGAAGCTGCCTCCCAGCCACAGCCAAGCGGTTCACTTTGTCACTGCATAGCGCCTGCTACACTGCTTCCGGGGGTCACACAAGGTGGGTCGTTTTCCTCTCCTTAGAACCTCTGGGGAACGCAGTATACACTCTTGCTGTCTCGGACCACCCTTGGTGGAGGCCCCGGGAAGGCCACAGGAGATCAGAATGGGAAGGGGCTACACAGGGGTCCCTGCTGTCCTAAGGCCTGCAGCCATGTGTCCCTCCACTGACTTGCAAGGGAGGAAATGTTAGTGCCTTGGGATCCCCCGTGCACTAAGCAGTGGCCCTGACTGGTAAGAGTCCCCAACCCTGGGGAGCAAACACCCTGCTGTGCATCTGTCTCCAACCTGAGACTGGGCTCTGGTCATAGGATGAGCCCTGATTCTGACCACAGACTTCGATCCTGGGCCTCAAGAAGTGAGACCCTCACTTGACTTCGGATCCGCATTCCATATAATGGGTAGGTTAGGGTCAGTGATGGGCGAGGGGAGTTCAGAGAGCAAGAAATGCGTGTAGGGTGTGTGGGGGGGACACAGGGACAGCAGGTGAGGGGCAGTTATGGACATAGTTGGGGCAGGGCGGGGAATGAAAACTGGAAACGGAAGGGGGGGAATTCGGGCCTGGGATAGGGATGGAGCGAAGCTGAGGATGAGGGGACAGAAGGCGGGTACGCGGCGGGCGAGGGCTGAGGCCAAGTCTGGGGCCTATGCAGCGGCAGGGACGCGGCGGGGCGCGCTGGGGACGCGGGGACCCGCTCGGCCGCCCCCCCCCGCCCCCTTCCGCTCCCCGGAAGCTCTGAGTCGTCCTGCCTTATCTGGGGGCCGCTATTTCAGGCTCCGCTCCGAGCGCCGCGACTATTTTTAGCGGCGCTCGGGTAAAAATGGACTCTGTGCGGAGTTGATTTCCGAAGCTGTGCGCGCCCCCCGCGAGCACGGGGGCCGAAGCGCGCGCCTGAGTCACCGCCCCGCGCGCGCGCGCACGCCCGAACCCGGCCCCTCCCCCCGGATCGCGCGCGTCCGCCGGCCCCCTGGGCCCGGGCCGCGCCCGGCGCGGAACCTTCGAGGAGCTTCGCGACGGCGGCTCCGAGGCAGCGCGCGCCCCCTCGTGGCCGCTGCGAGGACCTCAAGCGAGAGCTGGACTAGTAGCTCCGCCCCCAATGCAGCACACCCATTGCATACGGGAGGAAGCTGAGGCACGGGTTGGGGCCTCGCAGCCTGAATTAATTCCAAGGTATGATCCTTCAAGTTCTTTCTTTCAGTTTGGACAGCTCTCTTAATAGGGAGCTCACTACCTCAGAAAATCAGGCATAAGATGTAGCTCTGTGCCAGGGTGAACCTCGCGCTGCCCTCCCCGGGACGGGTCGGAGTTACCGCTGAAACACGCTAAAGGCCGGGTGCCAGATCTTAAGGACTGACCGAGCCTCGCAGAGTAGGGCATAGTGTCCGGGGAGGGTCAGAGGAGAGTGATGCTGTGGCAGCCGGCACGGGACTGGGCCTCATATGAAACTTAAGGTGTGTGGCTCAGGACGTCGGTTTCTACGTGCATCTCAGGCAGCAAGGGAAGCACCGTGATTGGCACTTGGGATCCAGGTCCCGGCCTCAGGAGTATGGCAGCCAGCAGGGCAGAGAGCAAAGCGACACTCGGTGATCTCGGGCAGGACACACAAGGCAGGGGGTGGGGGTCGTGTGAGTGGTCACTAGGCTGCAAACAAAGGCCAAGAGAGCATTCTAGGCCCCTTTACCAGGGAAGGGCTGGTCCTGTTACCATAGGGAAGGAGGGGCAGCCAAGTCACGCTGCCACAACCGCACCCTCTCTGTCGCCGGATTGCAGCCTGGCTGAACCACCCCGGGTCACCTTGCAGGGCCTCACCTGGCCCAAGAACTCCAGCATCCACGCACCTCCTGGCCCTGCATCACGCAGACCAGAGGCTCAGGGCTTCCTTCCTCCTCCTGGGGCTCACAGCTGCCCTTGCCCCTGTCTCTTAACCATTTCCTGTGTCCCCCTCACATGACTTCCCAGTGCCCCCCCATCCTGCCCCACCCATCCATAGGGATTTGCTAACCCGAAGCTGCCCTGCCAGTCCCTCTCCTACCTTGCCCCCCTCTAGCTTTCTGCTGCCTCAGTCTTTGACCTACAGGGCCTCATGTTGCCAGGATTCTGCTGCATTCACTGGGCCTGTTATGGTAAGGATCCAAAATGTGCCTCCAAAAGACTCATTCTAGTATGTTGGCACTGACCTGTAACCTCAGCACTCTGGGAGGCTGAGCCAGGAGGATCACAAGGTCAAGCCCAGCCTGAGCAATATAACGAGACTCTGTCTCAGAATAAAAACTACACAGTGCTGGGGATGGAGCTCAGAGCAGAGGCACTAGGTTCAAGCCCCAGTACATATGGGGGATGGGGGAGGCTCATTGTGTGGAAGCCTGGGTTACTGATGTGCTTTTGGGTAGTAGCTGGATGGAGAGGGCTATGGTTCCATCAGGGATGGGGGGCATGGAGTGTGACCGTGGGGACTATACCTGATCCTTGGCCACCTTGCCTGCTTCTTTCCCACTCTCCCCTTTCGGCTGCCGGGAGGTGAGTGGCTTTGTTCCACCATGACAGGCCTACAGCAGCAGAGCCCCCCACCCATGGACTGAGATCTCCAAGCTGTGAGTCAAAACCCTCTCCTCTTGTAAGATGGAGATGGCATTTGGCCACAGTAACAGAAGCTGAACACAGACTCCATCTGTCCCCATACAACCCATTCTGCACCAACACACACCAACTGCACCCTCACTTGGCACCGGAGTGGTGGGTCCTCCCCGACCCCGCCCACCCCGGGAACCTCCACACCTCCTACTCAGCTCCCTTTGCTCAGTTCCCCTCTCCATCCTTCCAGCCTTGTGGACATTCTCCTGTCCTCTGAGGCCAAACTCAGGGTCCCCACCAAACAGAGAACTCCTTTCCTTACTCTGTGGCTTCGGCCAGGGTCTCCACTCAAAGCCCTGGAGTGGCTGGGCATGGTGACCCACACCTGTGAGTTCAAGGCCGGTCTGAGCAACATAGTGAAACCCTGTCTCCAAAATATAGCACAAATAAAAACGAAACCTGTTATATGTACTTCACTCAGCCCCACAGCTCAGGTCCTGGCACTCACCCTGATGGCTCTGAGTTCTCTGACACCCCCCGGGAATAGGAAGAAACACTTCCGGTTTCTGGAGGAAGAGGCTGAGGGTCAAGAGGACAAGTGACTCACTGAAGGAATTACAACCAGAGCCAGGGTCTCAGGCCTCATAGCAGCCCAGTTTGGTGAGCCCCACGGCCTGTATAGCTCACTTCTGTTTGTTTGCATGTTGGTTTCCAGACAGGGTCTCACTGTGTAGCCCAGGCTGGCCTCAAACTCATGGGGCTCCTCCTGCCTCAGCCTCCAAATGCTGAGATTATAAGCATGCACCACACCTGGCTCCACAGCGTCATTTGATCTGAGCGTCAGTCACTCTGTCAGTTTCTCCGGAATGCCACAGTGTAGGCATGGGTTCACAAGTGGGCCCCAGCATCTTCTGTCTTCCCAGTTGAAGAAGACAAATTCCGTGGACCAGTGATGTTCATGAGAAACTGAAGCTGGACCACAATAGTAGTTTTATTATTGATTCAGAAACAAGGTCTCAGCTTGTTTCCCAGGATGATCCTGAATTCCTGGACTTGAGTGATCCTCCTGCCTCAGCCTACTGAATAGCTAAGACCTCAGGTGTGTACGACCAGATTTTGCTTACAAGTGTAATTGTTTTATTTATTTATTTTCTGGGTTTTTTGTTTGTTTGTTTGTTTGTTTTTTGTTTGTTTTTGAGACAGGGTCTCGCTTTGTAGTTCAGACTGGCCCTGAGCTCACTATGGTGCCCAGACAAGCCACCGCAAATTCGGCAATCCTCCTGTCTCTGCCTCCCGAGTGCTGGGATTACAGACGTGAGCCACCACATCCAGCATTGTGGTATGCGGTGTTGATTGTTGGTGGGCGTGTCTCCACACCCAGCATTATATGTGGTTACCAGGGATCGAACTCAGGACCTTGCGCTTGCGAGGCAGGCGCCAGAACCACTGAGCTAACCCTCCGGCCCTATTTTCTGGTTTTTGAGACAGGGTCTCACTATGTGTAGGCTGGTCACGAACTTACTATGTAAATAAAGGCTAAGGATGTAGCTCAGTGCTAAAGTATCCCTGGGTTCCTTCCTTACTACTCAGGAGAAAAATCCCACTGAGGTTGACCCCAGAGGTGTTTTAGTATTAAATACAGTAATATATAGTAGTTCTTAGTATCTGAGATTTGGGGATTACTTCCAGGATGCTCCCTGCAATACCCAAATCCGTGGATGCTCAAGTCCCTTGAAAATGGCAGAATATTGCTCTGTGTCCTTCAAATCACCTCTAGATCCTATTGTGAGGAAATAATAACAAGGAAAAACATCTCGTGGTTGGTGCAGATGTGATTTTTTTTTTTTGCTCTCATGTTTTTTATGTGTATTGGGAAAACCCCAGAAATGGAGGCCCGTGTGTGCCAAGCAGAGTGGAGCCAGGTGCAGGCTATGTGCTCTCTCTCTCTTTTTTGGGGGGATCTCACTGTGTAGCCCAGGCTGTATTTGAGCTTGCTGAGACCCTCCCACCTCAGCCTCCCAAGTACTAGGATTACAGCCACGTGCAACTGTGCCCGACTCATAATCTCTTTTTTTTTTTCCGGTACCAGGGATCAAACTCGGGAGTTTGTGCATCCCAGGTTGGTGAGGTATCACTTGAGCTAAATCCCCAGCCCTCATAATCTTTAAATCTGACTGTTCCTTGGCATTTAAAGAACCAGGAAAGAATATTTTTCAGCTGCACAGTAAGGATGGAAAATGAGAAGCCCCACCCCCCAAAGACATGACACAGTGAGAGGGCACTTGCATGGTGCTATGGCCCAGGTTCCAGCCCAGAAGGGTCACAGTCAACAGACACAAGGCAAGTGCTGGGACAGGCACCTCCTCAAAACCCTGTAGTTTAGCTTCCTGCCCTCAGCTTTTGCTTTTCATCTGTGTAATGGGTCGAATGGGCCGTCCCTACCCTCACCAAAGCAGCTTGGAACCTTCAAAGTTGAATGTGTTTAGAGAAAGGGAACTTTCAGCTATAGTTAAGGGTCTTGAAGTGGGTCACCCTGGATTATCTGGGCGGCCCCTAAATCCCACAGAGGTGTCTTTAAAAGAGAAGAGCAGAAGAGCTGGTGTATGGTGACACACACCTATTATCCCAGCACTAAGGAGGGGGGAATATGATGAGATTGAGGCCAGTTGAGACTACATAAGAAGATCCTGCCTCAAAAATTAAAACAAGTAGCCGGGCTTGGTGGCTCATGCCTGTGATCCCAGCATTCGGGAGGCAGAGGCAGGAGGGTTGCTGAGTTCGAAGCTTGCCTGGGCTACATAGTGAGCTCAGGGCTGAACTACAAAGCGAGACCCTGTCTCAAAAAAAGTAAATAAATAAAATTTAAAAATAATAAAAAAATAAAGTAAAATTCTTTTGTTTTGTTTTGAGTAGAGGGAACTGAATCCAAGATACTACTGAGTTGCAACCCCAGATTTTTTTTATTTTTCAGTTTGGAGAGACAAGGCCTCACTAACTTGCGCAAGGGGAACTTGAACTTGGGATCCTCCTATTTAAACCTCCCTAAGTGATTTGTTTATAGACCTGCATCTCTCTTGGGCTGGAGGGTTAGCTCAGTGGTTCCGGCCCCTGCCTCGCAAGCACAAGGTCCTGAGTTCGATCCCCGGTAACCACATATAATGCTGGGCGTGGAGACACACCCATGAACAATCAACACAGCATACTACGATGCCAGATGTGGTGGCTTGTGCCTGTAATCCCAGCACTCGGGAGGCAGGGACAGGAGGATTGCTGAGTTCGCGGTGGCTTGCCTGGGCACCATAGTGAGCTCAGGGCCAGCCTGAACTACAAAGCGAGACCCTGTCTCAAAAAGCAAAAAAAAAAAGGGGGGAGATGGAATCTAGTTTCTATTGTGCCATCTACTCCTAGATCCCTCTACTCACCTCTTGACCCCACACCCTCTCCTATCTTCGTGTCAGAAGCAATACCCAGAAGTAAAAGACTCTTAGGCTGCCCTATTTCTTCTCCTATACTACTATAAGAAGGTGTACAAAGTCTCCAATGGTCTTACAGCATACAGTTGGTACTGTTTTATATACGCCCTTTTATCCTCTATTACCCGCTGGCATATATGAGGTTCTAGAGTATAGGTGATCTTCATAAATCTGCTAACCCTATTTCACTCTCCTTCTGTCTCCCTAGCTCCCTGATTCCCCAGTGACCTCTTATTGCCAAAGCGTTCGGCGGGTGCATTTATAATCTACATGTTGTATACACATTGCTGATTAATTCTAAATTTTGGCCTAGGGACATAGAGGTAACTCATAAGCTCAAATCTCCAGAATAGAATTTAACAAAACTTTTCATTTTATTTACTGTGTTAAATACTGATATTGGTATTGATTGTATTATGGTAACAAACATGATGTGATTATTCTGCTCAAATACCTCCCATGATGTGTCAGAACTGAGAACTTTCAAGAGTCATTACAGATTCAAGGAGGACACCCCAGGAAGGTGCCACTTCCAAAGAGCCCTAGAGGATAGAAAGAAAGAGACCTGCAACAAACATTGCCCTATCATCAGGCAAAGAATAGCATTAGTAACAATGAAAGAGTAGAAATGAGAAAATATACAAAAAAACAGACACAAAGATCACCACCACAGGGAAATTCAGAGAAAAGAGAAATAGGGCAAACTGAAACTCAAGCACCAGGACTCTTGGAGATGGTAACTAAAGCAGATCTAGTAAAATGGAAATCAGAACTCATCTCTGAGATCAAAACAGGAATTCTGGCCACAGTGAAAGACATCATTAAAGAAGAGATCAGCGAGATGATAGAATCCAAGATAGTAGGAGCAATTGAACCTTTTAAACAGCTTCAAGCGGAGCTCCAGGGAATGATGAAGGAGAACGAAAGCTTGCGAAGTAGGATGAATGAAACAGAGAACTGAATCTCAGACCTAGAGGACAACATAGCAGCCAATGAGCAGGAAAGATATAATCTATGGAAAAGAGCAAGGGACCATGAGAAATCAATTCAACAGCTTCTAGAAGACTCAAATAAAAATAATATAAGACTGAGTGGAGTCACTGAGGAAGCAGGAGACAGTGTAAAAGACATAAAAAAGGTACTGTCAGGGCCAGAGGGTTAGCTCAGTGGTTCCGGCGCCTGCTTCGCAAGCGTAAGGACCTGAGTTCGATCCCCGGTTACCACATATAATGCTGGGCGTGGTGGCTCACGCCTGTAATCCCAGCACTCAGGAGGCAGAGACAGGAGGATTGCCAAGTTCGCGGTGGCTTGCCTGGGCACCATAGTGAGCTCAGGGCCAGCCTGAACTACAAAGCAAGACC
>PVIC010010041.1:0-44225 GCA_004025085.1 Thryonomys swinderianus
AAAAAAAAAAAAACAGAATAGGAAAAATAGGGCCAGAGATTTAGCTCAGTAGTTCCAGTGCCAGCCTGGCAAGCGCAAGGTCTCTGGTTCAATCCCTGATAACCACATACAACAATACCGGCTGTGGTGACTCACACCCACTGGCAATCAGTACCACATACCACAATGCTGGGTGTGGTGTCTCATGGCTGTAACCCAGCACTCAGGAAGCAGAGACAGGAGGAATGCTGAGTTCAAAGCTTGCCTGGGCTACATAGTGAGTTCAGGGCCGGTTGAACTACAACGCGAGACCCTTCTCAAAAAAAAAAAAAAAAAAAGTGAGAAATAAAAGATGACACTGGGAAATCACTTTAACCCTCTGGAAATTGGAAGGTTATTGATAGAGGATAAAAGAAATAAGAGGGAGGGGTGGAATAATGAAAGGGGAGGACTGGGAATGGGCAGGCATTATGTACGTCGGGCACCTCATTACTCCCTTTAGGACACCTACCAATCGCTATTGGCAATTGTCAACTACCATGGCACTGAAGCGTGTGTCATTTAGTGTGCAGATGGCATTATGATGAAGCTAGAGGGTGTCTGATGGTCGTCTGGCCGCCATTTTAGATCTAGTCATGTTGCATTGGACCACTTGAAGAAGGGCCTGTGCCCCACGGGCATCCCTGTGCTAGAAGATGAAGAAGATAGGGTGGGGCTATAAATGCAGCTAGGCCAAGTACCCAGTATTATATTGGAGGAGGAGAACAACACATTTAAATCAGAGCCCGGTACAGGGTGAATGTTCAGTAAACGTTCGCTGTCATCATCATTATTATTACTTGTATATGATGTAGTATAAGCAAATGTGTTGTACACACAAGTACACTTTATTTCATAAGTTCACAGACACAATGGTAGGCTGCCTTTTAGCAGTGAAGATCCGACAAAAGATTATAATTGAACAAGTCCGAACTGAAGCGAGGACTTTCTTTTATTTTACATTGTGGGGATAGCGCTCACTGGCAGTGCATTTGCGCCACATATTCAGGCCTCTGGGCTCACCTGGCCCCACCAGAAAACAATCTACTGTTGCTCCTGGAGGTACTGCAGGAATCAGATGGCAGGGCGTGGTGTGTTTAGCCTGGGTGTGGCCAATGTCACACCAAGTGCAAGTGCGGTTGTCTCCTCTCCCTCACTTGCCTGTGTCTTCAGCATCAGCACAGGGAAGTGAGAAGGGACCTAGGAGGAGGAGAGCAGTTTTGACACTTAATCTTAGAGGGCTCCAGCAGCCAGCCCCACACATACCAGTCCCTGTCCTCACAAAGTTCACGTTCTGGACGAAGAGCAAGAAAACTAGATAAGGAAGGGAAATGCATAGATAGCATGCTGGAAAAGCTACTGGGACTGATCTCCCTTCCAGGCCTTCCCCTGTTCCTTCTCAAGTCCTTCCATCTTGCCCACCCTTCACAGCTCACTGTCCGCACTGCCACTCCACCCCTGCCCTATAGAAAGCCAGACTAATGCAGTTCACCCCATTCCGCATGGAGAGTTTGTTATGTCACGGAGTTAGTTGTGTGTATAGTCTGTGTTGGATGCATCAACTGGCCCGGGTCTCTTTGAGAAACCTCCCTTGCTTTGTCTTACTCACAATAGCTCCCTCTGGCAAGAGGTTCTCTAACTTTCCTGCGCACTTGCGCCTACATCAGGGGCTTGGTAAAGAACACACTCTTTTCTTTAGGTCCAAAGGGTCCGGAGCATTTCTTATAAGCTGGGAGATGATGGCAAGGCTGCTGTTCCTGGTAATGCGTTTTAAGAATCAAGTCTGGTCCCAGCACTCAGGAGGCAGAGACAGGAGGATGGCTGAGTTCTCGGTGGCTTGCCTGGGCACCATAGTGAGCTCAGGGCCAGCCTGAACTACAAAGCGAGACCCTGTCTCAAAAAGCAAAAAAAGAATCAAGTCCGGAAGGCAGCCTCCATGAACACGGGGATTCATGTCTACCTTGCACTTCATTTAAATCTCTGACACAGCGCCTGCGTGTAAACTCTGTGAAATGGAAAGGTGAATTCTCCAGGGCTCAAGAATCTCTCTCTTTAAAGGGAAAAGACATTCATACAGACCACCACATCTGCCTTCCTTTTTTCCAGGCTAAGTCATAACAGTCCTGTTCCTGTGACACTGCCTTTCAGGTTTACCACTGACTGAATTATTTGCTCAGGAAAAGCTGCCTCATCCCTAATGGCTGCTCAATCAGGAAAACACTTTCAGCTGTTTTAAATGTGTGTGGTGAGAGTGTAGTATAAGAGAGATGACAATAGCCCAATGAATGATGTAGAAACCGAGTAGAGACAGGGTAATTTTAGCAGGCATTGCACATAAGGTGGGCTTCAGCTGGGCCTGGAAAGACAGACAAAGTTTGAAGGGGCCAGTGAAGAGGCCTTTGGGGAGTACACAGAGGGAACAAAAGGGCTGGGCTCGCTGGGAGAGGTGATGGTCTGCAGCAGACGTCAGGAGGCGTTGAGGGTCAGGACAGCACCTTGCATGCTGGGGTGCTTGATTGCTGCTTCGTCTCTCTCTCTCTCTCTCTCTCTCTCTCTCTCTCTCTCTCTCTCTCTCTCTCTCTCTGCCTTCCTTTTTCCTTTTTCCCAGGCTAAGTCATAACACTCTCTTTGTTTTTTGAGGGTAGCTGCATACTGCCTTCGCAGAGCCCCTGAATTTGGAATTCTATAAGGAGGCCGCCCATACCCAGCCAGTGATGGGGTGCTGTGTTCAGTCTGTGTTATTAATCAGGTGATTTGGGGCTTGGGTAGGAATGGATGAAGGTTACAGCCAAAGTCTCTGGCTTTACAAAGGTTCTTTGCCTTCTACTCTTTTATGACCCAAAGACTTCTTACCAGCTTGAGGTCCTCAGTTTCCTTGTCAACCAATTCCCCTTCCTGAACTCGTGGAATCGTGTGATCATATTGTCAGCAAAACTGAACCCTGTTTTCCCTGGCTCCAACCAGGCCTAAGGCAGCACAAATGAGGGTAATTTATTGAACAGTGTTCTGTCTTTTTCATTCACAGTATAGATAAAAGTCTCCAGGGCCTAAAAACTACTTTGTTTAAAAAAAAAAAAAAAGGATAAGATCACAAGAATTTCTCAATTAAACAATGGATGTTTCAGTAGCACTTTTTGTACCAGTGTGTGCTTTGTTCTTTTATTGTGAATTTCTTTACCCACAGAGAAGGTGCCTGGGCACCTGTGGGCAGCTGAGGCACAGCTGAAGGGGCTGAGGACACACAGCTTCCTGGCTGTGCCTGCTGGACATACAGGTCATTCTTAGATTTCACATGAGCCACTAGAGTGAACGGTACTATTCCTGTGATGCTACCTCTCAGGTTTACTACTGACTGAATTCTTTGCTCAGAAAAAGCTTCCTCATCCCTAATGGCTGCTCAATCAGGAAAACACTTTCAGCTGTTTTAAATGTGTGTGGAGAGAAACATATGTCCAGCCATATGGAGCACAATAGGAGCTGGTGAAGGCCAAAGTGAGAACCAGGACTGGGAGTTCCCTTGATTTCTGTTTTGAAGTCAGACCCAGTGGGCCAGATTTCCCCGAATGACCGACAAAGCTGATCTCTGAATTAGAGGGCATGGGCTTCACAGAGACACTGTGTGCACTGAGTGGGTGATGGCCCCTCTCTCGCCACATGCATCTACCTAGCCGAGCTAGCGCAGCGCCTCTGTACCCGATCAGGAAAGCAAGTCACCAGCAACCTGCAAAACACTTGAAAGTCACATCCATCATGACATCGAGTGTTAAAATACATCTATCCTTGAAAGCAATACTGAGATTTCACCTCACTCCATAAAGAATGGCTGCCATTTCGAAATTAGCCAGCAACAAATGCTGGCGAGGCTGAGGAGAAAAAGGAACCCTTCTCCACTATTGGTGGGAATGTTCACTGGTACAACTACTGCGGAGATCAGTGTGGAGATTCTTCAAAAAACTAGGTTTAAAGGTCCCATTTGACCTTGCTATTCCCTTGCTGAGGATACATATGAAAGAATGACAAGATTCATGTCACAGCGACATATGTACACCCAGGTTTATAGCAGCTCAGTTTGTGATAGCTAAATCTTGGAAACAACCCAAATGTCTATCAACTCTAGACTGGATAAAGAAGATATGGGTTTTTTAAAAATAAAATGGTGTATTACTCTGCCAAAAAGAAGGATAAATTTGAGTCATTTATACTCAAATGGATGTACCTTAACATACTCATGGGTCGGAGATTTAGCTCAGTGGTTCAGGTGCCTGCCTTGCAAGCGCAAGGTCCTGAGTTCAATCCCCGGTAACCACATACAATGCTGGATCTGGTGACTCACGCCCACCAGCAATCAATACCACATACCACAGTGCCAGGTGTGGTGGCTCCTGCCTGTCATCCCAGCACTCAGGAGGCAGAGGCAGGAGGATTGCTGAGTTTGAGGCTTGCCTGGACCACATAGTGAGCTCAGGGTCAGCCTGAGCTACAAAGCAAGACCCTGTCTCAAAAAAAAAAAAAATAAGTGAAATAAATAGGGCACAGCTGTGTAAATATTGTATATTTCCTCTTGTATGAGAAACTGAAGTTATAAATGAGTTCTAGAATGTATGATAGATATTGTGAAATAGTAAATATTCAAAGGGAAATGGGGTGTAGGGCTAAGTAACAAGGGGAAAGAAAAATGTGATGGTTAAAAAAAGGAAACAACGGGCCGGAAGGTTAGCTCAGTGGTTCTGGCGCCTGCTTCGCAAGCGTAAGGACCTGAGTTCGATCCCCGGTTACCACATATAATGCTGGGCGTGGTGGCTCACGCCTGTAATCCCAGCACTCGGGAGGCAGAGACAGGAGGATTGCCGAGTTCGCGGTGGCTTGCCTGGGCACCATAGTGAGCTCAGGGCCAGCCTGAACTACAAAGCAAGACCCTGTCTCCAAAAAAAGCAAAAAAAAAAAAAAAAAAAAAAAAAAAAAAAAAAAAAAAAAAAAAGGAAACAGCTTATGTATATAAGGGGAGGGGGGTTGTAGGTTGGGTAGGGGAATGGGAAAAAATGAGAAGTCATGTCATATACTGGTACAAATTCTCAATGTTGAGTGTGACCATGTTGTAAATATATTATGCACCAATAAAGATTCAGGTAAAAAAATACATCTATCATCATATCAAGAGAGTTGTACAAAAGCTGTTGTAATGTTTTTATTAAGGGAATTTGGGTTTTATTAATAATTACAAGGCATGATATTAAAATTTGGGAGAGTATTTTTATTCTAAATCAAATAAGAAATACAGGGATTTGTGTTATAGTGATTATTCATTATAATGTACCAGTGCACGGTATAGACTTACTTGCTGGGGATAAGGCAGAGTAGTACTTGATCATACTTACAAACTGTGCATGCAGTATTTATGCACATGGCTAAGCTTGGCCCTAATCTTCAATCATCCTCTTTACATATTTTATTAATAAGAGGTGACTTTTCTCAACTCTTTCTTTGGAAATTCAGCCATCTGGTTACAAATAAGTAATATTGAAATCTCAAACATATAAAAGCTAGCAAACACTGTAAAAAGTTAATTGTGATGTCAACTTAAATGGATTATGAAGGTTGCAAAGTGAGGAGAGAAACTCTACCCTTGGTTTAGGTGGTGCTGATCAATAGACTTGTGGCTTGGGTGCAATAGAAAGGGAAACAAGGAAAAGATCTCTTTGCTTCACCGGAAGAGCTCCAGGCTTCACCATCACCTTAGAACATTTGTCTCTGGTTCGTTTGGGCTTCCAGTGAAGACTCTTCAGGTTTCCCAAGCAGACCATCAGCCCTTCCCACAGACTCATACCAGACTCAGCAGTGAGCTCCAAGGTTTTGACTTTCAACTGGATCCTTCAACCTTCCCATGTGAATGTCCACTTTGCATTTTTCCACTCCTGAAAAAGCACCACCGTTTATCTTTTTGAGAAAAGTCCACTGCAGTCAGAATTATCAATTCTATCTCACTACTTTTGGCTTGTACTAACTATACTGTGTAAACATGAAGATTACTGAAGCAAAAATAAATGTCTAGAAATAAATACTTTATAGAGTTTTTCCTTTTAGATAAGGAAAAATAGACATCATGATGGTATTTTTAATTTTTGTATATTTAAAAATTAAAGCTAAGAATAAAATATATGAATTTAACTGCTTTGTACATAGAAGCTTTTAAAGTAAAAGCCTTGATAATGGCAGAAATTTTACCCTTAGTTTTGAAAATAAAACTTTTAGAGTTGCAGTAACAGTAGTATTGGACATTCACACTTACTCTGAGAAAGAAACCAAAGAGACACTTGAAAATGGAAAACGGTATTAGCTTGTCAATCACTGACTCACTCAGCAAGTTCTTTGTGTGAAGTATGGATCTGAGAATCCTGCTCAGAGTTTCCGATGCACTCTTCTCATTGCCTGACATTTCTTTCCAGAACTATGTGGTTCATTTATTGAGCTGTTTCTCCTTGTACAACAAAGTCTCATAACAGGCACAAGCAAAGATGAGAGCAGAGAGAAGGCTCCTCCACTGTGGAACTGGGCAGCTATGGGTCAACTGTGTTATTAGGCAACTGTGACTTAACTGGGCAACTACACTCTTTGTGAAATGTACCTGAGTATCCACGACAACTTCTGTAATCTGTCACTCAGGATCACAATGGACTCAGAGAGTCCTGCCGGAACTCTTCCTCTCCTCCCCTCTGCTGTTCTGTTCGTGTAAATTCTGCTTGCTGTATTCCCAGGGAAACTCCAGAGGAAGTAAGCTTCATGATGTAAAAAGAGGTTTCTAAAGAAACACAAACTTCTATTCGGGGCTCTCAAGATTGACAGGAGTCACTTACTAAGCCACCAGTATTAAAAACTGTCTTTTGCTCCTATTGTGTTGAGAGCATTCTGTCTGGGGTTCCCACAGTTTCAGCTTTAAAGAACCATGTACTTTTCTTACATGAGCCATGTATATAGTTGTTCAATGCTAAGGGAGCTCAGCGGAGATCAGGGTACTCTCCTTGCTTCTGAAGCATCTTCAGTCTGTTAATGTGGAGCTCATTCCTGTCTCCTGGGCCTTTTGTTGGCAGCCAAGCTATGTGAGATTTACCTTCCCTAGAACTTGTGAATGTGGAGTCAGGTGCCTCAAAGCTGTTCTTCATCCTAGCCAAGAGAAGGTTCCGTTTCCAAACTCTGCCTAGGAAGAATACCCCAGTGAATTCCTGTTTCCAGTCTGAAAGGTAGACATTTTTACTCTTAACTCATGTAAAAAGCCAAAATGTCTGGTGGAGCTAAATCCAATGAAAGTCCCTACTGCAGGTACAAACTCGGCCTCTTTCAGGAGATTTGGGTATTCTCCTATGATCCCTCCCACCACAGTGACCACTCAGAATCCTAACAGGACAGACTTAGAAAGAAACCATCCTTACAGAATGGCTGTTCCCTGACAGCAAGCTGTTGGGAGTGGTGCTGCCCATTGAGGTCAGGATCAGATGGCAGTGGACTCTTGAATTCCAGATTGAAGAGTATGGAAAACAGGAAGCCACTGCTGGTTCTGAGCCAGAGAAATGAGAGAATATAATAGAATTTTAGGGAAATTGTTTAATGATTTAGCATGGCTAAGATGAGGGGAGAGATTAGAAGTTGCAGAGAACTAGGGCAATAGTGTGATAATTCAAATAGTAAAATATAGGATTGGCTTTGGAATAGGGAACAAAATAATGAAGCGAAGGAAGGTTGGTGGGGACGAGAGTATACAACAGGAAAAAACCTCAATCATGAACGAGGACTTCTTCAGCACTTAGTTGCATAGAAGATTTGCTGTTATGTATCAGCAACAATATAGACTTAACTATTATTTTTAAATCTTGTGCTAAAAGTAAGTGCTGTAATGGAATATAAAATCGGGCATTTGTCTTTCCCAGCTTTCTTTTTCATGACATGCTTTCCCAGCCTTGGGCTATGGTTCCTCTCTTCCCTATACAGAGGCAAGAATGCCAGTTCTCCGAATGTCCTTTGAAAGCCAGCCTTAAGAGCTCTTGAGTCCTGAGACTGGTGGACAAATATAAGCAGACTATTCCTATACACAAGGCTTGAGTTTTGAGTGGTCTTGATTACATGTATTTTAATAACATGTATAGTTTTGTTTTAATGTAGAGATTTAAACAGCAAAATTTCAAAATCCATACTCCTTCTAAAAGTAGAATCAAATGAAAAATGTTTTTAGGTTGAATTATGGAAAAAAGAGCAGTTAAGACTAAATCACCAAAAACTCATTTGAGTGGTCAGATTATTTTGCAAATGTGTTATATTACAGTCAGGGTTTCAGGCATCTAAATCACCTGACATGGAGTTTTTAACAGTTCCTTAATGTGACACAGCAAGAGAGATACTGCTCTTCTTTGGGCTATTGTCAGATTCTGTCCTTAAATATGTCCAACATTTGTCAGATCAGGTTCTTTTTTAATTTATTGATTTTATTGGTACACTTTATACGTACATTATGATCACATTTGAGAACTTGTATCTGTAAATGATACATCTTGACTCTCATTTTGCCCTCCTTAGATCAAGTTCTTTCAGAGCACAGCAATGGGCCCTCATAGACTGTAGACCCCAGTTTACTTTCCAAAGGTAAAGCTCTTCAAGGCCCATTCCCTTTAAAAATATAGACTCTGCACGGAACACTCTGATGTATTCCATTGCACTCTGAGTGCTTAAAAATGTCCTCAAGTAGAAACTCAGATTGGTCTCAAAGAATCAGGTCAATTTCCACGTGCAGTTTTTATTTATTCTTTAATGCAGTGTGAAGTCATTGCGTGGGGTGAGGGGTAAGCTTTATGTCTTTGGTATTTTTCAGTTTCTGTTTCATCCATTGGTGTCATATTAACCAAAAGGTTTTGGGAAATAGAACATCTGGTGCTGGTTTCCAGAGCAGAAGAGCTACAATTCATTGGAACATGGAGGGTTACTTGTAAATGTATAAATTGCACTGCTGGATGATGTAAAGTCACTAAGATGATGCCTGTGTCTGCTTTCTCAACTATTCAGAGCTAATACCCAAACCCTGCAGATAGAAATACTGTATTGGAGGCTGGAGATTTAGCTCAGTGGTTCCTGAGCCTGCCTAGCAAGTGCGTGGTCCTGAGTTCAATCCCCAGTAACTAGGTACAACAATACCAGGCTTGTGACTCACGCCCACCAGCAATCAGTACAACATACCACAGTGCTAGGTGTGGTGGCTCACGCCTGTAATCCCAGCACTAGGGAGGCAGAGGCAGGAGGACTGCTGAGCTCCAGGCTTGCCTGAGCTACGTAGTGAGCTCAGGGCCAGCCTGAACTACAAAGTGAGACCCTGTCTCAAAAAAAAAAAAAAAAAAAAACTATATTGAGGAAGAGAATGAAGAGTAGCGAGGGATTTCAGCTAAAGCAAGAAACAGAATAAACCATCTGAAAAAACGGTCCTTCTGCCAAAAGACTTACTTGGTTTAATCTTGTATTTCATGCTTTAAATGTTAACTTATAGATAAATGATCATTTGAAAATATTTAGTGAATAGGATTTTTCTTCATTCAAGATGACAGAGTTAAATAACTTGAACACACGTTCCTTTAGCTGTACACTAATGCAACAAATATGAGATAGCCAATCAATTCTTTTGAAAGATAGATTAGAAGGCAAGAGACAAATACAATGTTGTAAGAGGCAGAATTAAAATAGAGACTGCCTTCTACCTGGTTAATTATTCTAGGGTAAGAGAGAAGCCTCCTCATTAAGCACTAGCTTCATAAAAAGTACAGTGAGGAAATTAAAAAAGAAAGGAGGAAGGGAACTCAGGAAGTGACAGCTAGGAAAAACATTTTTGTACATGTTACTACATTTTTCTAATCATTCTCTTCATTTCCTGGAGAGGAAGGGCCACTCATTGATAGGTTAGTCTAGTTTAATGTTTATCCCAAAGGACAGTTTTATGGCCTAAGCTTTATTAACAGAGTCAAAATCCTGAGGGAAACTGAATACACATTAGAAAAAATTGGCCTTTGAATATTGGCTTTGTTAAAGGGGGAAGATATTTTCTAGTTTTTTATCACTCCTTGTGAGGAGAGGTTAACTTCAATAGATAATACAAATACACAGCAAGAATAATCAGAAAAATCAAGTAAGGCCAGAGCCATCAGTTCAAATTAAAACCTTATTTAGAAAAGTTTTAGTGACTGGCTTGAGGTTTATATAGGAAATGAATTAATATCTTCTACACTTGACTTGGATGATGGAGCTTTACTTATCTTCTACCCCCCTGAATTTTTGTATTCATTCTCATGTTTTTTCTTAGAACAGTTCTGATAGGCCAGACAAGAAGGATTGATCTTGCACACATCCATCTTCGTGAAGAACCCAGCCTCAGAAGCAGAGCTCTGGTTGGCAGAAAGGGAAAATTTCCACCTGATCTTCGCATATCACTTTTGTGCACGTGACTTTTTCACTATGAGGTCTCTGATGTAGTTGCATTTTGCTAAAATTTCTCTTCTTTATAGCCCATTTTACAGTGAACTCAAACTTAGTCTCTCTGTCTCTGTCTCTGTCTCTTTCCCTCTCTGTGTGAGTGTGTGGGAGGGTGGTATTTAGGCACAGTGATTCACCTGGCTGAATTCTTACTAGGGTTCTGTCAGGATCACTGTATCCTTTATCTGGACCTTGTTTTGTTTTGTTTTTTAGAAAGTGAAAAAGGAGATAATATCTGAAAGTAATATTCATAAAGTGATTTGTAACTTCATTTGGTCTTGCTGTTGTTATCATAACTACTTCTAGACAGTGTACAGTTCTGGAATTAAGAAACTCATAAGCTCTAGTTGCAGTGTGGAATTATACATTTAACTTTTCTGGAAATGTCTTATTGCAATAAATACAAGTCAGTTAAAACTGTATCCTAAGATATATTATGCTACAGGGCATTGAACTTCAAGGGCTGGACAAAATTCAACATCATTAACAAGAAGTCATGAAAACTAGTTAAGAGAAGCCTCTGATATAATTTCCTCCTTGTTGTACCTATTTCCAAAATGGAAATAACCATACTCCCCTGTCCCCAGTCAGTGTACTGAATTCCTATCTATTTATAACGTACTAGTCAACAACAAGAACATTGTGCTGTGGTGAGGACTCATGTCAACTTACTTGAGAATAACACTTTTTTTTTTTTTTTTTTTTTGAGACTGGGTCTCGCTTTGTAGTTCAGGCGGCTCTGAGCTCACTATGGAGCCCAGGCAAGCCTCGAACTCAGCAATCCTCCTGCCTCTGCCTCCCGAGTGCTGGGATTATAGGCGTGAACCACCATGCCCGGCACTGTGTATGTGGTATTAATTGTTGGTGGGTGTGAGTCTCCACGCCCAGCATTGTATGTGGTTTCTGGGGATCAAACTCAGGACCTTGCGCTTGCGAGGCAGGCGCCAGAACCACTGAGCTAACCCTCTGGCCCGAGAATAACACTTTTAAGTTCTATGAAGGGTAGCCTCCTGTCTCCATTTTGTTTCTGTTCATAAAAGCCAATTAACTTTCTCTAGGTTGAAATAATGGGCTTATAGATGAAAGAGCAGAGCCCAGGTAGAGATGCTAAAAAATGCTTATTAGGAACTTTAGGGACAGAAGCTCTGATTGCAGAGGCTGAGAAATCAAATAGACAGTTATGGTAACTTTAATTCGCTAGCTTTAGACAACAGAGTTTTGTCAAGAAATGGGTAAGGTAGTGCTTCTCAAGCCATAATGTGTGCATGGATTATCTGAGGACCTTGTTGAAATTCAGATTCAGTAATTGTGGAAGAGAACTTTAGATTCTGTGCTTCAGGGAAGCTCTTAGGTGATACCAAGAACTATACTTTAGGGTAGGAAGAGATAAAGTTGCTTCCAGGAGGTTGTTGGTGAAATAAGAAAGTATGCACCAGGGTCTAGAAAGAAAAATGGTAGGGAAAGTGGAGGGGTAGGGCTTGACAAAAGGGAGGAGCTGAGTTTCCAGAGAGCAGAGTTTGGCCCAGGGAGAGAAGGGACCTGTGAGACAGAGTGGGCGTGGCTGGCTCTAAGACACTCTTCTGGGTGGGAGGCAAGCTGTATTAGGCCAGCATGTGGAGAGAAGAGCAGCCACTGTGCTGAATGGGCCCTCTTGGGCTGAAGGTTCTTCCACTCAGAAAAAGAAGACCTAATACTCCCTAGAACTTGTAAGAGAATGCATGTTGAAAATCGCCATGTTAGATTATAGCAGTCAAAGAGTTCCTGGGTCAGGTCTGGCTTCAAGAACTAGCTTCACTAGTTAAGAATGATTTCTGGAAAGTTTGATTTCTGGAAACTTTAGGTCTCTCGCTAGTAAAACAGGGGTCACTAGTTAGATTTCCAAACATAATTCTCCTTATGTCCAAGAGATCCCAACCATCATGCTCAGTCCATTAACTTTATAAAACTAATTTCCCACTTATAGGCACAGGACTCCAACGTAGCTTACAATAAATGTTTATTTCCCCTTATAAATACATTTTTGGGATCCTGTACTTACAATTCAGGCTTCATCATATCCACTATACTGCTTTTTGTGGGTAGATGAACACAGTACATGAGTCTATTTTCTAATCTACAAAAAGGCCTTAAAGTGAGAATGAGTTTGACATGTTTCAGTTGCAGAAAGATATCTGGCTTGGTTCAAGCAGGCTGGCTAAGAAAGAATGATACAAGATGATACAGAAAGAAAATAAAAGAGCATGTATAAAGGAGGTGAGGAGGGGTGGGTGGGTAGGGATATGGGTAAAAGTGAGAATTAACTTATGTCATATACTGGTACAAATTCCCCAATGTTATACATGATTTTGATATGTATATAAATTGTACCAAAAAAGAATTCAATTTATACAAAAAATAAGAAGATAGAAAATGATGTACCATGCAACAAAGCAACCAAAAAATCTAGAAAGTTAGAGAGACTATACTATGTGACTATACTATAGTGACTATAATTAGCATCACAAAAAGTAGATTTTTAACACAAAACAGTTATTAAAAACAGAGGATATGATATTAAAAAAAAGTGAGATCTGAGACACAAGGAGGGACTAGAATATGTGGCCTATGTAAGGTTCTGACTTTTATCAAAGCAACACACGTGAGATTGTTTAGGTCCGTAGTGATTAAATGGAAGTAGTAATACTTAATGCCTCACTGCCATATTGAAGTTTCACACAGTGCTAGTCATGGTACTAAGGTTACATATAAACCACATGAACTTAGCCATTGCGTTAACCATAGGGAGTTATACAATAATCACCTCCACTTTGTATGCTTTCCTATAGGTAAAGCATAGGAGATCACTGTAAATGTCTAAGGTCATCCAGTAGTAATAACAGAAAGCAAGATACTACTATACTATGCCCCTGGTAAATTCTCTAGAGCCTATTTCTATCCGTTGCTTCAATGTAAGCTTGGGTCTCTTGGAATTTTTTCATTGGTTATGGTAACTTGAGGCTGCTGAGCACACTGGATCCACACAGCAGTGGTCCCAGACATGACCCCACAGAGGCAGGATGCTCCGCATGCCTGAAAGAAGCTCCAGAATCTTATCACCTTGACCATAGTGGCATTTTCCCCCATCTGCGCATCTTTGTGTGTGCATGAGTCCAAATGCGTATATCTTCTTCATGCATCTGACCTTCCTTCCCTCAGGCCACTGAGAGTTATTGCTTTTCATTAGATAGTGTGATTAATCCATCTGGCCAGTGGTGCCTCCCAGCACTCTCCCCTTACTGGGCACATCTGTTTCTCGAAGCTGCTGCAAGCAGGACCAGCCTCTTAGGAATTGCAGGCTCTGAGAGAGGCTTTTTTTTTTTTTTTTATGTCAGCACACATTTCTCTCATTTCCTCTGAAGAAGCTAGCTCCCTTTATGTGGGTTCAGAGGAAGAGGCAATATTCCTGGGCATTTGGGGTAGATTGTTAAGCATAGTCCATTGTCAGGCCTCCTGGAGTAAATGAAAGATGATGATAGGTATAAATTTTATGAGTGAGATCAAGTGTCTCTTGTGTAACACATAGTCCATACAGTTTCTCTGCTGCTCATGAATGTGACTAATACAGGAAACTGTGAAGCTAGGTAACCAGTGAGAAGGGGCTTGGGTTTTTGATTCAAGTCCCGTGTTTCATTCATACAGCGAAAAGACCCACTCTCTGAATTCAGAAGAAAGCAACTGCCACAGAGAATTCAAATGATACATCGGAGACTTCATTCAGAGTTGGCCAAAGACAGCAGAATCTAACTTCTCTCCTGGCCCACAACTTACAACAACTATTTCTATTGTAGGGCTTTTAGGAATTGGTATATAAGGATATTTCATCAGCAGTATCAAAACAATAAGGGCAAAATAACCACTAACTACTGAAGCCTGTCATTTATGAGATGCAGGCATCGTTTCTGGGAATTGTAGCAGCATTTAAAGCCCATTGTCCTATTAGTAATTGCCTTGGTCCCCATGGGTCTTGATGGTGAAGGGCCTTAATGAGCTTTGGCTCCCTATGAAAAAGGAGCTGAAATGAAATGTCTATTGTCCTGCTTGTAAGCAGAACGATCCCCAGGACCAGAAATCTTAACGTTATATAGGAAAAGATACTTTGGACTATTGAGAAGGGGATTCTCTCTATTACTAGGAGACATATCAAAATGGAAATAATATACAGCATTATCAAAATATATGGCAAATACTCACCTCATCCAGCAAATATTTACTGGGCAGGTCCTATGCGAGAGGCCCATACTTTCCCAAGCATGAAGGTTACAACTTCATGACATGTGAATAAGACAAAATATTTGCTCTTACAGATTTACATGCTAGTGGGGTAATAAGACAGTAAATACATATGTCAATGAGGATACTGCAGAGTGATTAGTGTTCTACATACAGTTAATATAAGGCCATGAGGTAGGATGAGAGGAACAGGAAGTTCTTTTGGAGGAGATGAACTTGAACTGGTAGCTGAATGTCAAGAGAGAGCCAAGGAAGTGGGATAGAGGGAACAGCATTTCAAATAGAAAAATAGCTGCTTGATATGTTCAGAGACAGAAATACATCTGGCCTGGTTCAGGTGGGGTGAGTGAGAAAGAATGATAGCATGAGGTCAGAGCAGCAGGGAGGGACCAGTCACAGAAGGCTACATGAGACAGGCAAAGGCTTGGGATCTTAGTGTCAAGATGGAAAGCTATTGGAGAGGCATAAAGCAGAAAAATGATAGGGTCAGGTGAGGGTAGCATGTTGGAAATGTTTTACTTTGGTATGATTTCAAATTTCTAAGACATTGTGAAAATATAAAAGGTGCTTCTAGACTTATCAATTGCTTACATTTTTGGTCCTGTTTTGGTTTCCATTGCTTCTGTATGTATTTATATCTTTTTTCTCAAAGTAGTTGAAAATAAATGGAGACACTAACACTAAATACTTCCAACATACATTTTCTAACAATAAATACATTCTCTTACACATTGTAATGTACTCTGATCAAAATCAGAAATTTTAATATATATATGATTACTATATCTATATTATTTTCTCTTTTATAATCTGTTTTCAAGTTTCATCAAATGTCTCAATAATCTCCTGTGGTTACTCTTTTCTCTTATTTAATATCTAATCCAGGATTAAATATTACATGCTTGTTAGTCCATTCAATCTAGAGTAGCTTTTTTCCCCCTCTTGACCTTGTTTATGTTTTTGTTCTTTTTTAAGAATCTAAGCTAATCATTTTATAGAATGACTCTCAGTATGGGCCTAGTTTTTACTCATGATTAGATTTAGAAGGTATGTCTTGGGTAAGAATACCAGAGAAATATTGCTATGTCCATCCAGTGCCTTATATCAAAAGTCATATAACTTGATTTGCCCAATATTACTGATATTAAGTTCAACTACTTGATTAAAGGTATGTGTTCCAAGTCTCTCCTGTGTGAAGTGATAATTTTCTCCTTTGAAATTAATAAGTTGCTTGTAAAGGACATTTCTTTCATTCTATGTAAAATCCTGTTGCTCATCAAAGTTTCACTAATTCTTTTTTTTTTTTTTCTTTTTGAGACAGGGTCTCGCTTTGTAGTTCAGGCTGGCCCTGAGCTCACTATGGTGCCCAGGCAAGCCGCCGCGAACTCAGCAATCCTCCTGTCTCTGCCTCCCGAGTGCTGGAAAGTTTCACTAATTCTAATAACTATTGATGAATTTCCAAATCTACTACTCCTATATTTATTATTTGGAATTCAACTATAAAGAATTGCTTTCCCTTCTTCAATTTACTGTGTTTTAAGAGGGGTAGTTTGGTATGCGATTTAAGTATTACATAGAGGTGATAATGGTCTTCCCAGTAATACCTTGGTTCATCAATGCTTCTGTTCATGAACAACTTGGTTTGTGAACAGAAGCATTTGACAAAATTTTGTCTCTGTTCTTGAACTCTGAACTGAGTGATGAACACAACCATAAACATCTTTCTTGCAAGAATATGCATGCAGCATCTTCCCCACTCTGACACATGGTTGTGACTTCCTCTAGTTGAGATCATGGTCTCAGACACACCTGTGTGCACTTGCTGTGAAGATTTTTTTGTGCTTTTGGCACCTATAGTACTGTACAATATTATCTAAACCTGCATGGCTCTGAATAAAATGCAGAGCAAGCATGGTAGTGAAGAGAAAGTGACAGTAGTAATAAAGGTGACAAGAATGTGTAAAGTGTTAATGAAGGTGACAAGGGAGTGCTGAGAAAGAATAGTGAGAAGATCTTGAAGCAAATAACCATTGAATTTAAGAAGGAAATTGTAGAAAACCATGAGCATGATATTCGAGCCACTAATCTTACCTTGGATTAGAAGATGGCAAAGTAAAAAATCTCACCTGTTTTGAAGAAGAAAGATGCCATCAAAGGACCTGATGAGACAAATGGGGGTAACCACGTTAACCAGGCAGAGGACACAAGTCCTAGAAGAGGTGGGGAAACTCTTGTTACTGTGGTTAAATGAGAAACAGCTGGCAGGTGATGGCCTCAGTGAAGCTATGTTCTGTGGAGAAAAAAAAACGAGGAAGTTACACAGTGATTTAATGCAAGACAAATCCTCTACAAGTTCAACAAGTGAGGAATTTAAAGCCAGTAGAGCATGGTTTGATAAATTCTATAAGAGAAGTAGCATTCACAGTGTGATAAGATATGGTGAGGCTTCCAGTTCTGACAAAGTCACTGCAGAAGCCTACCGGAGAGAATTCACAGAATTCATGAAGGCAGATCCACTACTTAGCAAGTGTTCCACTGTGATGAAACAGGGCTCCTCTGGAAGAAGATGCTGAATAGAACCTATATCGCATAGCAGGAAAAAGCACTGTTGGGACATAAGCCTATGAAAGACAGATTGACTTTCTTGCTGTGTGGGAATGTAAGTGCCAATCTGAAGATTAAGCCACATCTAGTGTGCCATTTCCATACCCTTCATGTATTCAAGGAATAGAATGTGAACAAAGCCAGGCTGGAGACTCAGTGTGAATGTGTCAGTGGAGGGCCAGTGTGAAAGCTTGGGTCACAAGGTAACTGTCCATGGAATGGCTACATATGTATTTACACCCACAATTAAGAAATACTTCCTGAGAGCCAACTGCCTGAAAGGTACCTTCTTGTAATGGGTGGTGCCCCAGAACACCTTCCAGCCTTGGCGGATGATACGGATACTGAGTATGACTTCATGTAGGCCAAGATCCTCCCCTACAATATGACAACTCTTGCTAGGCATGGACCAGCCAGTGACCTGCAGTTTCAGGAGCTGTCCACAAAGGCGCTGTTCATCAGGTGTTTTAATGTCACTGAAGAGATGTCCTTGACCCTGGAAAAAGCATTTCAATATCCTCCACTGCGTCCGCCTCAGTGACAAACCCTGGAAAGATGTCACATCCTGGACCTTAAACTCAGCCTGGAGGAAACTGTGGCCAGAATGTGTCACTGAATGTGACTTTGGAGGATCAGAAGCACAGATAGTGGAGGGGAGTGTGTCCATGGTCAAGGGTGTGGGTATGAACGTGGATGGTGGTGAGAGAGAGAAGCTTGTTGAAGGCCGTGGGGAGGAGCTGGCTACAGAAGAACATACTGAGCTCCAGTGTGAGCAGAGAAGGCTCTTGGTGAGGGGTATTTCACTGAGAGAGAGGTAGACAGGGAGGAAGTGAGCAGAGAGGTGATGAAATCCATTCTGGAAAAATGGACTGAGCACCAGGATTTCTTTGAGAAGCCCTTCGCCAACACAACTGTAATGAACAGGGTATTAAACCTGATGATTAATAATGTGATCTCTCATTTCCAGATGGCTGTGCAGTGCAGGAAAGAAATGACCTTAGATATAATTTTTGTGAAAACCGACTGTCCAGCTAAGAGACAGAAAAGAAAGAAAGCCCCTAAAATAGATGATGTCCCTGATCTCCTAATGGAAGGGGACTTTCCCTCCAAACATTAACCTCTTTCCCACCTACCTTCCTGTTTTCTACTCTAGAAGGGTCTGGAGCAAGGTCTGTCCTCTTTCTCTTTATACCTGTACTTTGGTTCATATTTTGTAGCTTTAAAAAATATGTGTGGTTCAGAACATATTAACCTTATTTACATTGAACTTTATGGGGGAATTTGATTTGATTATCATAAGATCCTGGCTCCATTATGGGTCCTGTCCCATGCCTGGGAAGAAAGTGCTACATGTAAAGGCCCCTTTCATGAAATCATTTTTCTATGTGGTATCTCATGCTTCATCAAACCTAAGTATTGCATAAAAATGAGTAATTCATCTTGGGTCTTAGCATCTTCAATCTGAACGTCCTCTTTGTTAACTTGCATTGCATTATCCTCACTTTTCCACTTTTCCAGTAAATTTATTGACATAGGGAAGACTGGTGAAAAAACATGGAGAAGGTAAATCAAGAATTTTGATTTGCTATAAATTTGAGATGATTGCTTAACATCCACCATGATATGACAAATAGTCCACATAGGTGGTATAAGGGAGAGAGAATGACACGTGTACAGATGGTATCTGAAGCTGTAATGCCGGGGGAGACACCTAGAAAAATGGGGACAATGAGAAGAGGCTGGAGTAGAAACATGAACCACTTGAACATTTAAAAATTAAGAAAATATAGCAAATTTAGTGAAAAGACTAGATAAGAGGCATCTGGCAAGAGGGAAGCAGTCTTCAGAGAGTGTGTTCGTAGTCAGGAGAAGAGACCATTGCAAAAGGAGGGAGGGGTCACCTCTGCATACTTGAGCTGAGAGGTGGAGGGTGACAAGGACAGGGACTGCCTGGGACTCTGCTGCTTGAAGCACAGTGACACAAGGTACGAGTGAAGGAGAGAATGTGAAGAGGAAGTACAGACAATGACAACGATCACCTACTTCAGGAAGTTTTGCTGTGAAGGAGAGCAGCGATTTGATCGGGTAGTGGCTGGGCAAGGTCATGGGGTCAAGCCATGTTTTCTTTCTTTCCATGCTTTTCATATGGGCGAAGCAGATCACACTCTCCAGTGGAGACAGTGCAATGGATGCAGCTGAAGAGAAGAAATAATCAGAGAAAAAAGTCCCAGCAAAGACATTAGAAGATTAGAGCTGAGGTGGTTGGTCTGTGGGGAGCAGAATACTTGATTCTTAGTGATAGGAGAGAAAGATGTCATCAGGCACACAGGTGAGAATGAGGGTGCTGTGTGATGAGGAAGATGATTTGTCTGCCTTGCTCTTTTGACAGAGGGTGAAGCAAGGTCATGAGCTAACATAGGGTAGTGACAGTATGAAGAGAGACAATGTGAAATGATTACTTTGAAACATGAGAAATCTCACAGGTGTGGGGAGTGTGTGGAATTACCAGGCAAGGCTGAAAGCCAATTTGAGATTTGTGGCCATTAATTAGAGGGAAACTATTCAGGAAAGTTGTTTTGAAAAGTTACAAAATAGCATGTGTGTATCACGTCATTATCCACAAAGCCCTGCTCTACGGTTCTCTGCTGTTTACGTATCCAGGTAGCCTTGGGAAGGTGGGAGGCAACTGTAACACCTCCCACCACAAATTTGTCCTTCAGGGACAGGACATCTGACTCCGAAGCCTATGCTTGTCCCATTGCACTAGCAGATGAGAAACAATTCAACAAGTACAACCACAGAAACAGTGTAACTCAGACTCACAACAATTTCTGTCTTTAAACAATTTTGTAGATGATTCTGTAGCAGGATAAGACTGAAGGTTTGTTGATAATGATTCATGCCAGGATAAGTATGACTACAGAGATTCTTCTGACATGCCTCAGAGAAAAATATGGTGACACAAGTAGATGATAAATAGTGCTAACAGAGCTTGGTGTTGGGAGGGCAGAATTTGGAATGAAAAATACATTCAAAATCTGCCTTTTACTACTTACTGGCTTTGTGACTTCAGGTGAGAAATTTAATGTCTCCCACTCCATATACTCATCTGTAAAATGGTCATTATAATATTTCCCTTCCTCAATGGGTTACAGTGAAAATTATATTTTTTAAAAAGTCTCATAATAACTAAAGCACAGTTCATGGAATACAGTTAGGGCTGTTCAAATGTAGGCTACTATTATAACTAATGACAACTAAAAATGCAACGTGAAGGTGGGTTGCCATAAACTGTATCAATAGATACTATGTTGTAAATTCTAGAAATTATTTTTCAAATGTGGACTGTTAAAAGAATGAATACAGTGGACCGGAGGGTTAGCTCAGTGGTTCCAGCGCCTGCCTTGCAAGCCCAAGGTCTTGAGTTCGATCCCCGGTAACCACATACAATGCTGGGCATGGAGATTCACGCCCACCAGCAATCAATACTGCATATGACAGTGCCAGGCATGGTGGCTCATGCCTGTAATCCCAGCACTCGGGAGGCAGAGGCAGGAGGATTGCTGAGTTCCAGGCTTGCCTGGGCTCCATAGTGAGCTCAGAGCCAGGCTGAACTACAAAGCGAGACCCTGTCTCAAAAAAAAAAAAAAAAAAAGAATGCACACAGTATTTCAAGTACTGTGAACATGATTTTTTAGCAATGACTTTAATCAGATGTACTGTAACCAAAGCTTAATTGATAAAACCATAAAATTGGCTCACAAAACATGTGCTGCTGGCTAAAACAAACAAGTAATTTTTTAAAAGCCCATCAAATATTTCTGTATCAGGTACTTATTTTATGAATATGAATATCTCATTTAACCTCAGCACAGGAAATATAAGCAAGTACGTAACTCCTATAGAGAAATTAAAGATGATGTGAAAACATTAAACTTTAAAGGAAAGTATGTTCAGTTGGTAAACATGGGGAATACTTGTCTTACCCCATGTACACTATGTTATGCAAGGAGCCAAGCATTAAAGCCACATTTCAGTGGGCAAGGAGACAGCTGGCTTCCTGTTTCCGGGAGAGCTCCAGCTCCATACATGCACATATTGCTCTTAACTAGTGGATAGCAACGTAAAATCATAGCTATCTGAGTTAGAAAAATAAGATAATAATGCAGCCATTATGATATTTCTGATCTCTACACAGGTTAAACGAGGTTACTCCAAATCATGTGCTATGCAAAATGAAAGTAAGTGTTTATCTAGCTTACCATAGAAGGTCATGTATAACTTCTAGATTTTGTGGAGCCTGGTAACTTTCTGTAATTGTACACAATGATTCTGTTGAGTTAAAATACTAGAGCTGTGCCACGTGACCCATAAAGCTTTTGTACCTGTCAAACCTTACTGTTGGAGGAGCTAGTTACCTAGGAGACAGGATTTGTTGAACTTAGGTCTCTGGTAAGGAAGACCCTGCTGTGTAGTTCTCATTTACTACAGAGGCATCTGTGGAGTGTTAAACACTTGGGATTCACTGACCTCACTGGAGGTGCAGACAGCCAGATTCTCCAGGGCTGGGCCAGTCAGAATGTGTTTCAAGAATTTCACTGTGATTGTGATACACTCATGCACCTTAAGGTTAAGAATCACTTCTACAACAAGCCTGTCAGTTTGCATAGGCTACTTTATAAACACATCAGTGTACACATGTATATATTTATAGGTGCGAATTCATTGTCACCAAAGTATTTAGGATTCGTTTGATGCCTGCGAAGCTTATGCTTCAGAGAGTGGGTAGGAAAAGTGGCTGGGCTTTTCCGCTAGGTCAGTAAAATATGTCAGAAATTTATCACAACACTCATTAGCAGATGAACAATATTCTCATCGTTAAGCAACTGAAAACCCATCTGAGTCACAAACACATAAAAAGGTATTTTCCTTAGAAACCTAGGAAAGGTAAAAGTAGACAGCCTAGGGCTAGTGTAGCAGCTCACTGATGTTAAAGTGCCTAAAATCTTTCTCTGCTTTTCTCTTTTGATATCCTCTCCATGTTAGTTTATTACTTCACTGTGACAAGATGGTTGTGTCGACTTTACACATCATGCCCACATTTAAGGGATGAAGAAGAAAAATTAAAATTGTGCTGCTTTTTATAAGGGAGGAAGATCTCTGTCCACATCTCTTGGGCCAGAACTATGTATTGTGACGATCTTTTGTTGCCAGTAAAGCTGGAAAATTAACTAGCTTTTCTTGTCTCTACAGTAAAGAAGACGTAAGAAGGGAAGAGAGTTAGCACAGGACGTGCAACATTAACGATCATATTTTGTATACCTATATGCCCAACCTATTACCCTCTCTGACATCAGAGGAAGCACCCTAATATACTTCTCCAAAACAATGTTTCACATTACTTTTGCTGCCCTTGTTTTTTTTGTTTTTGTTTTTTTGAGACAGGGTCTCACTTTGTAGTTCAGGCTGGCCCTGAGCTCACTGTGTAGCCCAGGCAAGCCTTGAACTCAGCAATCCTCCTGCCTCTGCCTCCTGAGTGCTGGGATTACAGGCATGAGCCACCATGCCCAGCTTGCTGCCCTAGTTTTTATGAAAATAAAAATGCCAACATAAGCTGTAACTACCCTTTATTGACTGTTTTCTTTGTATCAAGCATTATGCTCGCTGATTTTTCTACCTTACATATATTACAGTTATAATAGTCTTCCCTACAAGGTGAAAATCACTGACCTATTTCCCCAAATAAGGAAATGAGTGTCAGAGAGGGTAAATGGTTTACCCAAGACCACATTCTAGAAAAGGGTGTGTTAGGATTCAAACTTTAGTATATGTGGGTCAAAAGCCTATGTTTTTCCCATAGCCCCTGCCTCTATACTTAGATCAAAAATAGCCTTGAGAGACCCACATACAAAGGAAGACAAATTTTTCATAATCTCTCTATATTCTTGTTATAGCAGGTTCCAACTATTACTTGTTGCTCCCTTGAAACTTCTTAAAGTCATTCAAAAGAAGAAAGAGTGTCATCCTGATGCAGAAGATACCTCCCAAGTGTTGTGAGGGCAGAGGGACACATTTTTCCCTGGGACTTGCTGCTGGCCCCAATCCTGTGCTCCCTACAGGACAGATGCACTGCTTGGCAGGTTCCTGCTGCAATCCTTCAGGAACTCAGAAAGGTGTCTGGGAAGTACAAAAAGCATGCTGAGTATGCATTTGAAAAGCAAAATGCTATGTTAGTACTATTTCTTCTACAGAAATAGATTTTCCAGTGGCAAGATCAAGCCCAGACAGACCCCACACTCATCCTGAGAGGTTCAAACTGGACAATGGTGCCCTATAAAAATAAGTAGGTTGTTCTCCATGGCCCCATGGCAGCCCTTGAGTTTAAGCCTGAGAGCAGATACATGAAGTTGACCTACTCTAGGAAAGTGAGCCCTACTCGTAGAAATCTGATCTTCAGGAGATACACCAAGTTGAATCCAAGAGAACCTCCAGCAGCCCCTCAGATGGAATTTTCTATAATGAGAGCAGCCAGTCCCAGCTTTCCTCTGCTCTAGGAACCCACAGGGACATTTTCCTATGGGGTTTGTAAAACCAAACCCTCGAGTTAATAGACAAGAATTCTTGTGGCCTTAGAATTCTCCAAAATGCTTTAGAAGTTCCTGCTTTGTGGTCCATACCAATCAGAGATGACCTGGAGATAGTGTCAGTCTATGTGTCTGTGAGTTCCACTTCAAAGCCTAAAAGGGAAGCCTGGCTAATTATGACAAGATTGGAAGGCTAGTCAGTGCTAGAATTCTCTTGAAATACAAAGGCAAGTCAGAAAACGTTTTCCTAAATTTGATTCTTGTAAATATTTAGTTTTGCTTGTGATTTTTGTATTAATTGTTTCCAATAAGGAGGCACATAATCAAAGGTGACCTTAGGGACAAGGCCTCTTCTCTCTACCAAGGAGCTCCCTATATCTCTTAGACTAGTGCAAGACAGAACCCAGCTTTTCTTGCAGAGAGTTTGCTTGCATACTGATCAGTGCTGAATGACTTTGAAAGTCAACTCCCATTGAAAAGACCCCAGGGACTGAGAGCCATAAAGCCACATGGCAAAAAAAGAAAATTCTTTAGTTCTACTGTCTCTCCACTTTACCTGTACTTCCCCTCTACCTTATTCCACTAGCAAGGAATTCCACCTGCTAAGGCTTCAGTCTCCACTGCCTATAAGTCCCTTGAGTGGGGAATACAGTAGATAAATGTCTGTGCTCAAAGGTGGGCCTCACAATACTATCGCCTCACAGCCATAGATAATGTCTTAGTTTCTTTTCTCATTGCTGGGACAAAATACCAGGAGGAAAGGTTTTTTTAGCTCACAGTTTATAGAGGTTTCACTGCAACAGTTCATGGTGGTAGAAGACAGCAAAAGCTACAAGGAAACTTAACAATGTCTGTCTACCTTTTAGCAAATTCAGAATGCTTAGGATGGGCAGCACTCACACCCTTAATCCTAGTGTCTTTAGCCTAACGCTGCACCATGATTCTGTTTCAGAAAAAGCCTTCCCTGTGCCTACTTGAGGCATTGGAGGGGGGTGATGCCTAAACGCAAGCCGTAATAGATGTCCTCATGGCACTCTCAAAGAATCTTTTTTGTCTTGATTTTAATCATTAGATTATAATATTTATAAATACTAACTTTCTACTTTTCAAAGGTAACGATTCAGATAAAGCTGAACATCCTCTGAACTAGTAATCTGGGATCAAAATTCTCTTTGGCTTCCCTTGCCCAAAGGAGAGGACTTGGGATTTATTGAATTTCCCATTGTTATTTTTGTTTGCCTTAGAAAGAAAGGAATGGAATGTCACAGCTTGTGCTATTATATCATGCAATATGCCACACAGGTTACTCTCTCTTGAACACTTCATTTTCTGTTACGTTGAGCTCTTTCAAGAAAATTCTTTGGATGGAGAGCAGATGCAGTTCTTCTTGTCCTACACACGGGCAACCTCCCAGGCTCAGGCCCATGCCTGTCAGCTGGGGTGTGATGCATCATCATCATTTGCAGTTACTCTGAGTTAGTTCACACTGGGCAACTCTTTGTGATGCCACCATCTCGGTCCTCTTGTCAGCTCAGCAGGAAATTAGCAATACAACACCTTCCCACAGTGTGGCAGGATGAGGGTGGGGCAGACTTCCTGATTCACCACAGACCTCCTCTGGCAGGCAGGGGTCACCTGAACCGCTCATAAATACAAACAAAACCTGAGCCTAAATCTTCATAGGCACCCTGTGGCAAGAACAGCAGGTCCCTAAATCCTACTTTGGAGTTGTCTTTCAAGGTCAGATTAATTGGTCCTTCTCTGGGGTTGGCCTTCATTTTCCCAAGTCATCCACAGGGCTGCACTTCCAGCAGCAGAACTTCTTTTCCCCCGTAATTTGTCACTGAACTAGGGCGGACATCTCAGGCACACTAGGTCAGTCAGATTTCTTTGTGGCTTTGGAGGCGGGATCCTGAGTAGGTTCCTATGGTTAATGCAGTCTTTCCTCAGATTTTCTCTTCTCACTCAGGTTTACTCCAGCCCATGTGTAGAAGTGTCTTCTTATCCTACCCCACCTTGCATACCAGGTCTTTGCTTACTCTGTTCTACTTTTTGTTTCCCACAGCCCTTGTCATCTAACATGGTATATGATGTGTTTTTTGCTGATATTTGCAGTCTTTCTCCTTCACCTGAATGTAAGGTCCACGAAGGCAGGATTTGCTTTGATCCCCGATGCAGCCCAAACACCTAGACCAGTGCCTGACATCTTCTATACACAAAAATGTTGTTAAATAAGTGATTGGAGTTAGGTGGTGTTTTTGTTTTGTTTTGTTTTCTAAAATACGATTCAGAGAAGCAGAATGTACAGAAAGGAGAAAGAAGCAGACTTCCATAAAGAGGCAAACAAGAGGGCAAGAACTCTCCTTCCTGCAGTCCAGGCTTCCCTTCTGTGTTTGGATTTCATGAGGTTTTTTTGCTAAAGTGCCACTACTCTTTCCCTAGAGTTAGCAACAGTTGATGTCTGTGACTTGGAACAAGAGGACCTTGGTGCCCCAGGCTTCCTGAACCTCCCAGAGCTTCTATTCTAGTGGAGACAAGTTAGAGACCAAAGGGGTTAGGATGGCAAGAACTGAGGCAGAGGAGAGGAAAGTAGTGGGACAATGAAGTGTGTCAGGAGCACCAAGGGATGCCTTTTAGAGCTTTGCCTAAATAAGACAGAAACTTCCTACAGGCCGAAGACAGTTGAATATTTTAAGGGATCCTGTCATTGTAGACTTGCCTATGGGCTGTGGCAGGGAAGGTACAAGCAAGAATTTCAGTGAAATGCTACTGCCATAATCCGGAAGGAGATGGGCCTTTGAATATGTACAGCCAAGGATGGAGTGAGAGGGCCAATTCTGCTTGCAGAAGGCAGTATAGATACCTCCAGCACCTGGGACCCACTTCTCTGTCTTCTGTGAACATTTTGCCACATTGGAACGGCTGGGCTGCTCATCACTGGGCCACACCTAACCCCACTTCCCATCAGCCATGGCCTCTTCTTCCCTGGGGGGAAAGCTAAGCAGCTTCCACCGAATACGTCCTGTGCAAGGGGCACGTCCTTTTCCCCACTTGTGGGCTGTTGCCTAAAAGGAAAGACTTGTCACACTGTGGACGTGCTGTGAAAGAAACAGCAATGCTTTAGGATCCAGTGGAGTTGGATTTAGTCCTAGTGTTTGCCTATAACTGAGGCCTCGGTATTCTCATCTGTGAAACAGAAGTTCGGACATCTAGAATTGCTCATGGTCCCTCCCAGCTCTCATTCTACAGTCTGAGAACTGTGTCATCACTGACCTCAGGTCACAGCCAAAGGCTCCATTTTAAGATATAAAATACATTGAAAACCGCCAGGGTGTTTTCTGGAGTGAAAGGGGCTCAGCCTTGCCTAGGGCCTGCAGCCACTCATCACGGAAACAGTCAGTGACATACTATTACCCAGAAAGAAAACAAGTAACATAACTAAAAACTTTGGTTCCATTTATGTAAACAAATATACCCTAGTGCTAACAAGGGCTCTCTAAGGAAGTAAAATTGGAGTGTTTTTCTCCTGAACTTTTCTACATTTTCCAAACTTTCATTTAAAATGATTGACTATATGCATATATGTAATAAATATATATTTACAAATACAGTCTTCATATTTCTTTTTTTGTTTGTTTGTTTTGTTTTGTTTTTTTTGAGACACGGTCTCACTTTTGTAGTTCAGGCTGGCCCTGGGCTCACTATGGTGCCTAGGCAAGCCGCCGCGAACTCAGCAATCCTCCTGTCTCTGCCTCCCGAGTGCTGGGATGACAGGCGTGAGCCACCATGCCCACCACGCCTGGCTATTTCTTTTCCTCCTTTTACTTTCCCACTTCTTTTCAGTTCCTCCCTCACCATTTTCCTGGCCCTTCCCACAGCCTAGAAACCCATTGTCTAGAATGAATATCAGTCACACAGCAATCAATTCTTCATTTATTTAAAAATAATCACACCAAATTACAGCCTTGAGTCTTCTACCAAGCGTGGGCATTATCCTATTTCTGATCTTTTGGGTTGGGCCAACAAAAGGAATGGATGGGAAAACTGGAAAGGAAAACATGAAGAGATTTCTATTTTTTCCTTCCTGAATGAAGCCCCCAAATCCTAGTCATTATTAGTTGACTCCAGTTTCTAAAATGATCAGACAGCTTTGACAGTGAGTAGGAAAAATGACCACTGGGCAGACATTTTTTTTTTTTTTTTGAGACAGTGTCTTGCTTTGTAGTCCAGGCTGGCCCTGAGCTCACTATGTAGCCCAGGCAAGCCTTGAACTCAGCAGTCGTCCTGCCTCTGCCTCCCAAGCACTGGGATTATAGGTGTAAGCCACCATGCCCAGCACTGTGGTATGTGTTACTGAGTGCTGGTAGGCATGAGTCACCATACCTAGTATTGTTGTATATGGTTACCAGGGATGGATTTGGGACCTTGAGTTTGCAAAGCAGATGCCAGAACCACTGAGCTAAATCCCTGGCCCTGGGCAGACATTTTTTAAAAAAAGAAACATGGAGTTCTTATTAAGGAACTGGGAGGCTGCGTGTGTGAGATTGATACCAAGTGCTTAGTGGTATACCAGTTCCTGAACTATACTGTCCTGTGTTTTATATAGGAATTGCTGGATAGTTAAGAATACCCAGTTGGGTATTTAGCAGACTCAGAAACAAGGTTGGTAGTGACCTGGGCTTCCCCGGCTGGGAGCAGGAAATGTGCTGAGCCCCACGTGACAGAGCAGAAGGTTCCTGCTGGGGAGTTCACTTCCTGCTGGGGACAGTGCTCTTGATAACACTCATAGCACAAACCCTGGGTCACCTCAGGCCTCTGACTTTCCTAGAACACATGTATTTTTACAAGTTACTTGCAGATTAGGAAATATGGCAGGTTTCCTTCTTTTTGTAGAACTCTATTAGCTCACTATTTCTGTGTTAATATATTTTGTTTAATGGTTTAACAGGAAAATATTCTTAATTTAGGCTTATTTTTAGGAGAAGCTCCCTAAATTAGATTGAAAGGAAATTGATTTAAAGCAAAAGTGGGAATAAATGGAGTTCAAGAAACAAAACCCCAAATATGTATTTGTTTTAAGTTTTATAGTTTACTAGTAAAATGTGTGTAATATATAATATTTATATTCCTTGTGTGGATCACTTCTTAACCTTTTGGCTATGATCAAATGTACTCCTTGTGTGTGGAATTGGTACAGGTATTTAATACATCTTAATTCTTTTTTTCACCCCCTTCCCCTGCCATAATAATATAGATACCCAAATCTTGTAATTAATATCTCTAACACCTAATGTACAAGAGTTAATATTTAGCAGGGTTTGATATTTGGTATCAATTGTTTGAATAAGCATGAACAAAAATGCTGTAAAGCCACTGTGTCAACCAAAATATCTCTTTATTCTTACTAATTAAAAAATGAATGCTGGGCATGGTGGCTCACGCCTGTAATCCCAGCACTCGGGAGGCAGAGACGGGAGGATTGCTGAGTTTGCGGCGGCTTGCCTGGGCACCATAGTGAGCTCAGGGCCAGCCTGAACTACAAAGTGAGACCCTGTCTCCAAAAAGCAAAAAAAAAAAAAAAAAAAAAAAAAAAAAAAAAAAAAAAAAAAAAAAAAAAAAAAAAAAAAAAAAAAAAAAAAAAAAAAAAAAAAAAAATGAGAATCTAGATGTGTCATGTACTGGTCCAAATTCTCAATGTTAAATGTGGTCATAATGTATGTATAAAATATACCAATAAAATCAATTTTTAAAAAACCATCAAATTGTTACAAGAAGATATTATTAATATCTATTATTAATAGATATGAGTATGGAATAGAATTGTCATAAACTCCAAATCCTTCTCAATGTGTTTGGGGAACATTTTATTAAGAGTTTTCCCATGATCTCTACTCTGAGCAATTCTTGCTTCTAGTAGTAACCATAGAAAATATGTCTTTTTAAAAGGGAAAACATATAAATCCTCTTTGAAAGTAAATATTAATTTGAATAATAAAGGAAACCACACTTCTGAGCTATCCTTTCATTTTAGTTTTCATCAGGATGTGGAAATATAGTTGTTCCTCCACATCTATGGATATTGCATTAATGTACTGAACATGTACAGATTTTTTTTCTCAGCCATTATTTGCTAAACAATGAAGAACAATAATTACTTGCATGGCATTTATATTGTGTTAAGTATTATAAATAATCTAGATATAATATAAATTATAGGGAAGGGTAATACAGGTTATGTGCAAATACTGTGTTAATTAAGAACTTGAACCTGCTTCAAATCTGGTACTTTTGAGAAAGGAGATCTTGAACCAGTTCTCCATGGACATCAAGGGATACATCAAGAGGCAGCATACTCCCATGAGAAACCAGATGAGAACAGGCTAAATCTGTATGCTTCATGTATAAATGTAGTGCCTGGGTCCCCAGCTTGCTCCTGTATGGCGTCTTCCACCCTCTTCTCTGGTCCTGATTCCCATGGAGACTCCTGGCATCCACCGGAAGGAGAAGAGCAGTGAATCTGCAGCTACACGTACACCAGATGCCCCTAAAAGGCACCATATCTTTAGTGTTGCCCCCATTATCACCTTTGTCTAAAAATGATGTGCTCTGAATGTTGTTTTAAAAAATAATTTGCTCATGGAGAGAGATACTGACCCTTTCAGAAAACAGCTTCTGGCACGAACCAAGCTATTTTGTGACTCTGAGTTCTTGGAGAAGGCAGTGTGTCTCAGGAAGCCAGCAGAAAAAGCCACGGTTGCTAAGGGAACAACTGAATCGCTGACACAAGGACATGTAATGTGACTGAAAGCTCTTTTTTCTTTCCTGCCAAGTGGAAGAGAAAGCAGATGAGTCAGGGGGAACAGTGGACGGTCCTTTCTGACAGTTGAGAAAGCTAAGAGGCCAGATAGCCTACTTGCCTACAGAGGAAGTAGTTAGTAGTAGTTAAAACAGAAAAGCTGAGGGCAGCTGGAAAGTGGAGAATAAGCTTGTGAAGTCTGAGGTTGAAACTGTGACTCAGAGTGGCCTCCAAAGAGAAAAGCCACCTACTAAACAGACTGTGGTTGATGACAGAATGCAGACAGTGCTATAGAATCATATGCAGATATGGTTTTTTTTTAAACATCATCTCCTAAGTACTTGGAAATATTTTCATTGATTGATTCATTGGCTCCTCTATCAAAATTACATTTTGGAGAACTGGGTGCTTTAAACATCTTTTGGGAGGAATAATTTACAAACCTTATAATCTACCCATTAGAACTGTACTATTTAGTGATTTTTTTTGATGGAGAGGAACTATATAGAGTTCTGAAATTATTCCCCCAGTCCAATTTTAGAACACTTCTGTCTCACCAGAAAGTTCCTTACCCCCATTGACAGTCACTCCTTGCTCCTAGCCCTGGGGAGCTGCTGATCCGCTTTCCGTCTCCTTCCATTTAGGTTTACCCTCTGTAGAAATCATTAGATTTGCCTTTTTAAGAAATTTTACATAAGTGGAATCATGCAAATTGCAGTTTTCTGTATCTGGCTGACTGCATTTTGCATTGTGTTTTTGTGGCCGATCCACGTTGTCCCGCTCATCAGTGCTTCATTGCTTTCTGAAATGCTAACTAATATTCTGTGTACTGTTACACTTTGTCCATTCAACAAAAGAGGAACATTGGGTTGTTTCTACTTCAGGAGGATTATGAGAAAACTTCCACAAACATTCGTGTATAAGTCTTTGTGTGAATATATTTTCATTCCTGGATTAAAATTTCTGGATATATATATGTAACTTTTATATATGTAACTTTTTAAGAAACTGCCAACACATTTTGCCATTTTATGTTCCCATCAAACGGTTTGCCAGTTTCTTCCTAAATTCCATATACGCTTGGCATTGGCCAGTCTTTGGGTTACCAGCCATTCTTATGTGGGTAGCAGTATCTCATAGTAATTTGAAATCTCTTCTCACCTGAGGAGTCAACACCTGAGAGAGAAGCTCCAGAGCCCACATTTTAACACCTCAACCCCTGCTGTGTGACTCTCACTTATACTGGGGTTCGAGAGTCGCCACCCTCATCCCAAGGCATTTGCTTGTCTGGTGACCATTGCATTGAAGGTAGTGGGTTATCAGAACCAAGCTTACACTTCATGAAAAAGCCGGAGGCATTATTGTCCCTGTCCCCCCAAAAGAAGAAAAATTCAAAATTGCCACGGCTACTTTCGGCCTTGGGAGGATTACAAGCTTCACTTTGAAAAGATTTCAGGCTTAAAGGGAAACATCTTTCATGCTTCATGGGGAAGTTTAATAAAATTAGTAGAAGGGGGTTCAAAAGAATTTAAAGTGGACATGGGGCTTGTGGCCTGGAATCTTACCAAGAAGCGGCTTTTCTTTCCATAACAAGCATGGCTAAAAAGAATCTTCCTATATGTACTTCAGACTAGTTTGAAATACATTAAGGGAAAAATACATATACACACAACACACCTCCAGCCAGCCAGCGTTCCTCTGGCTGGTAGTTCCTCTTGAATGGTGTGGGTGGTGTCCTCTGCAGCCAACACACCATTTGCTACTGCCATCTTTCCAGGGACCTAAAATAGGCCCGCATGATGACAGGACTGAATCCTGACTCTACCCATGCTCTCTAGGGACTGTTTCCTACAAATGGCTACTTAGAGACACCGTCAAATAAAATTGTTTTGTTGAAACCCGGAGATGCAATTACTTATAGTATTATGATTAGACGCAAATTACTTGGCAGGATAAATTGGAACACTTGTCACACCTTTGTGATGAAGGAATGCTGAACACAAGTCAACTTGAGAATGGAATAAAAATGGCCCTATTATTCTGTGACCCAATTCAGTGCATCCAATATATTTAATACACTTTTGCCAAACCATATATTTATCTACATGAGAACAAAGCCCATTAGCACCATTGCTGGCCCTTAACAGACTTAGAATGAATGGAATGAGTAATTCTTTCAAATGGAGCTACTGGTAGGTCCAAGGAGGTTTTTTTTTTTTTTTTAGATGGAGTCTAGTCTCGCTTTGTAGTTCAGGCTGGCCCTGAGCTCACTATGTAGCCCAGGCAAGCCTCAAACTCAGCAATCCTCCTGTCTCTACCTCCCAAATGCTGGGATTACAGGCGTGAGACACCAGGTCCGGCACTGTGGTATGTGGTATTGATTGCTAGTGGGCATGAGTCTCCACACCCAGCATTGTATGTGGTTACCAGGATCAAACTCAGGACCTTGTGCTTGCGAGACAGGCACTGGAACCACTGAGCTAAATGTCCAGCCCGCAGGAGGTTTTTGTACACAAGTAAAATAATGCTAATGACATTCAGTTAGATTTTGTGATGGCCAGAGATGTTTATAAAAATTAGTGATAAAGAAATGTGCCATCTTAAATAATACTATTTAATAAGGTGACATTTTGCTCCTTCAGTAAGTCCAAATTATGGAATACTGTTCTCTGTATTCACTTGAATGGTATAATATACACATCTGTTGAAAGTGAACATTGAAATTTACACATGCTTCGAATATCTGCCTTGCTAAAATAAAAATATCAAGTGGTCTATAAATAGATTTTCATTTTCAAAAGATATAAAATGTTTTTCCAGCGTGCCTATATATTGTTTTTTAAATGTCATTTGTATAAATCTCATTGACTAGTACCCTCTGGGGTTGAGTAACCAGTGGCCCAAAGCTTCCCTCAGAGCTTGAGTCTGAAGAGACAACCTGGGCCTCTGCCCCTTCTTCTCTGCAGCTATGGCTGCCCCTCAGTTTCAGACTCTGTCCAGACCTGAGGAAGTCCTTCAGTCCTTCAGTTACTTAGGAAAGTGCCACTTGAGAGCTGAAGGGCTGTCTGTCTTCACCTTACATTGTCATTCAGCAGGGACTCTTTTTTGGAATTATTTTTGACTATTACTTCTTTCCCTGTCTTCTTGCATTCTGTCATTTTTGGCCCTTTAAAAGACATCTTTTGGGGTTGGAACTTTAACTTAGTGGCACCACATATGCCTGTTAAGTGCAAGGTCCTGTGTTCTATTCCTTGTACATGAAGGAAAAAAAAAGACATCTTTGATATAACACCAACATTCACTTTTATTCCTCAAATAAGTTTTGATGATTGTTGGCAATTCTAATGGCATTTATGTTCATAAACATGTTTTTGTTCCAACTTTGAGATTTTCCATGTCAGGACTCTTATCCTGTTAATATTTGGTAAATTTTAAATTTTGTAATGATTTCATAATTATTGAAAAGCTACAAGAAAAATAAAACAAATTCCCACATATCCTTTACTAGCTGTCAAGATGTTTTCACATTTGTTCTTCCATGTTCTCTCTATAGTTATACATATTAATATCTTCTTACCTAAACTGTTTCAGAGTAGGTTTAGTTACAGCACAACTCTTCTTCACCCTTATATATTTCAGGATGTATCTTTATGTAAACTTGATGCATTGAAATGCTGAAAAAAGAAAAAGCAGGTAAGAAAAGAGAAGGTAATTAAAGTCCACCTGAAATCTCACCCCCCCCAAAATAAACATTTTGTTGTATGTTCTTTCCATTTTCCTCTGATAATATATTTAAATTTATCACACAGATATGGCGCCATACATACAGTTTTTAGAGGCAGCACACGGTGGTAGGAGACCTCTGGTGCCAGAGTCAGCCTATGTTCAGACCCCAGGTGTACTATTTATTCACCAGGTGTATTCGTTTTCTGGAGCTGCCATAGTTAATTACAAGAGATAAGGAAATCTATGCCATCATTGTTCAGGAGGCCAGAAAACCAAAATTAAAGTGTTGGCACAGGTGGTTTCTCCTGAAGGATCTGAGGAAGAATCCATTCTATGCCTCTCTCCTGATTTCCTGCAGCTGGCAGAAGACTGTGGCAATGCTTGGTTTGCAAATGCATGACAGACACCGCCTGTGTATTTGCTCCTAGCTGTGACTTGGTGTGTTTCAGACCACTCTCGCCTCTCCACATGAGGACATCAGCTTGTGGGCTTGGGACACACCCTAAATATAGGATGGTTTTACCTCCAGACCTTGAGGTAGTTACATCACCAAAGACTATTTCCAAATAAGATCACATTCTGAGGTGCTGAATGAACATGAATCATGGGGTTTGGGACGTCACTGTTTATCCTATTCTAACATAGAGATGCTCATGGACAGAGATCTGTACCTTAGTACATTGCACTCAGGTGTGGACCTTCCCTAGAATGAGCATTAAATGTGATAACATCCATGAAATCACACAATCTATAACAATAAATATTGAATAAATATCAGCTCTTGATTATGGCAATTATTTTTTTCTCAATTCTTACTTTTTATTAGTACATGTTTATAAGGCATAATGATCGCATGATCATGGGGAGTTGATAATTATACATAATGTACCTTAATTTTTTTAGTCTCATCTCTCTCCTGTTCCTTCTTTTTCCCTCTAGCTTTTGGTCTCCTCATTTGCAAAAGATCTACATCCCTACTTTCTATTATCTATCCTTTATTTATATTTTAGGTTTCTCATATAAGAGGAACCATGCAATATTTAAACTTGTGCATAGCCTTGCCACTTTTGTTATTTGATTTCTTAATGATAGCTATTTTTCTGGAGTAAGGTAGACTCTCTATGTTGTTTAATTTGCATTTCTCTAATAGCTACAAATGTTGAACATTTTTTCATATATTTATCGGCCATTTATACTTCTGAGAAGTGTCTATTCATTTCAGTTGCCCATATTTGTTGGGTCTTTTATTTTGTGTTTACATTTTTGAGTTCCTTCTATAGTCTAGATAAGTTTTCTGTCTTAGAAAGAGCTTGCAAATATTTTTACCACTCTGCAGATTGTTTCTGTATGCTATTGCTTAGTTCCTTTGCTATGCACAAAGTTTTTAATTTGATATGATCCTGTGTATTGAATCTTGGAATTATTTCTTATTCCACTGGGTTTCTATGTCTTCTTTATATTTTAGCAAATGAAGCATTTGTGTTTTAAAATTTAAATCTTTGCTCCATATGGATTGTTGTTTAGTACATAGTGGAGATATGTGACTTGTTCAGTCTTCTGTCTGTAGCTGATCAATTTTCCAAGCATCATTTATTAAAGAAACTATCTTTCCTCCAGCATACTTCCCCCCCCCTTTGGCAAAGATCTTAGAGTTGAATGTACCTGAAATTTTTTTCTGCATGCTCTACTTTGTTCCATTGATCCACAGGTTTGTTTTGTTGCCAATACCATACTGTTCTAATCACTGTAGCTTTGTAGTATAATTTGTAGTCAGGTATTATGATATTTTCTGCTTTACTCTTGTTGCTTAAGATTACTTTTGATATTCTTGGTCTCTTCTGGTTCCATATGAATTTTAGGATTTTTTTCTTTAGTTTTTTTGAAGAATGCTATTGGTATATCAATTTCTTGAGAATCACCATTTTGACAACATTGGCTATGCCTTCTCAGGAAAAAGGAATACCTTTTCCATTTCTGGTGTCTGCTTTGATCTTTTTTTTTTTCTTTAGAGTATTGTACTTTTCTTTCAAGAGGCCTTTACTTCTTTGGTTAGGTTATCTCCTAAGTATTTATTTTTTGTTCACACTATTGTGAATGGTATTGTTTTCCTAATTTCTTGGGTGAGTTCATTATTAGTGTAAACAACACTATTGATTTTTGTGTACTGATTTTCTGTCCTGCTACACTGCTGAAGTGGCTATTAATTCTAGGAGGGTTTTGGTGAAATTTTTTAAAACTTCTTCCTTTCCTATATATACCCTTTCATTTCTTTCTACTGCTTCACTGCTTTTGCTAATGTTTCAAGACAGGAGTGGCAAAAGTAGATATCTGTCCCCTTACTGATTTTAGGGGAAAAGCTTTCAGTTTTTACCCACTTAAGATGATGTGGCCATTGGTTTGTCATAAAAGGCTTTAATCAGATTGAGATAAGGTCCCTCCTTGCTTATTTTATTTTTATCATGAATGGATATTGGATTACATCAATGGATTTTTCTGTATTTATTGAAATGATAGTGTTTTTTATTCTTGCTTCTATTTATGTGATGTATTACATTTATTGATTTGTGTATGATGAGTCATCCTTGAATCCCTGAGATGAACCCTATTTGGTCATAGTGTGTGATCTTCTTGACGATTTGTTACATTTTATTTACCAGTATCTTTTGGAGATTTTAGCATCTATGTCCATTAAAGAGATTGGCTTGTAGTTCCTTTGTTGGTTTGGTTCTTTTCTGGTTTTACCATTGGTGTAATGCTAGATACTAGGAATGATTTTGGGAGTTCTTCTTCCCTTTCAAATTCATTAAAGTATTTGAGGTGTATTGGCACTAGATCTTCCCCAAAGTTCTTGCAGATTTAATGATCAATTCCATGCAGACCTGAACTTTTTTAAGTTGCTTGTCTTTTTTTTACTTTTTAATTCTTCAGTTTAATTTCCTATTATTCAGTTATTCAGGATTTTTATGTCTTCATGGCTCAGTTTTGATAATTCATATATATCTGAACTTTATTAATTTCTTTCTAATTTTCCAATACATTAGAATATAGGCTATCAATGTAATTACTAATATTCTTGTGGATTTTGGCAATGCCCATTGTGATTTTGCTTTTTTTCTAATTTCATTGATTTGAGTAATTTCCTTTTCTTTTTTTTTTTTTTCTTTTTTGAGACAGGGTCTCATTTTGTAATTCAGGCTAGCCCTGAGCTTGCTATGTAGCCCAGGCAAAACTCGAACTCAGCAATCCTCCCGCCTCTGCCTCCTGAGTGCTGGTATGACAGGCGTGAGCCACCACGCCCAGCTCTGTGGTATGTGGTACTGATTGCTGGTGGGCATGAGTCACCATGCCCAGTATTGTTGTTTGTGGTTACCAGGGATCGAACCACGGACCTTGCACTTGCCAGGCAGGCGCCAGAACCACTGAACTAAATCTCCAACCCACTATTTCCTTTTATAAAAGTAGCATGGAATATATCTATTTTGTCTCCTTTTCCCTCAACCATTCAGCTCTTCAATTTATTGGTTCTGTGTTTTTTTTATATCTCATTAATTTCTATGCTGACCTTTGTACAGATAGTCCTCATTTAAATACCTGTCTAGTTAATTACTGTTCAGGCTTATGACTGAAGCACACTGTTCAGAGCTACTACCCACCTTTACTTTTTGTACAGTGCTGTACATCTTGTTTACAGAGCTTAAGTGTCTTTTTGTACAGTATACTTGGTTTATAAAGTACTATAATTTTTTAAAATTAAATTTATTGAAAAGGTCCAAAAGGAAAGGGAAAGTGGGCAGTGGAGGAACAACAGGAAAATAATCATGCTTCCTGTGTCACAAAAAATTTAGAGTAATATAAAATGAAACTAAAACATAAAATATAATATGAAAATATAACAAAATATAATATGAAATGAAACTAAAAATGAAAAAACTTATATTCCAAAAACCTTTATTCTGAATGTATACATATGAATGTGTTATGTTTCTATTCTGCAATGCATACATATTAAGTAAGAATAATTGGGTAAAATGACAACAGTAAGAAATCTTACCACAGTTCGAACTAAACATCTAACTACTGTATTTGTATGTCAATTGTATGCTTTGAGGACATAGTTGTAGTTATTATCTAAAAACAAAGGTAGCCAAAACCCATAAGGTATTCAATCAAATTTAATCTTTAACTCAAGCTCAGAAAAATTATCTTGGCCTGGAATTCTACCTTGTCTTACTGGTTGAAGGATTTGAGTAAACCCTTGAATTTTTAAGTGATACATTTATTCATCATGATATTCCTTTCCATTTGTTTTTATGGACAAAGTGCGAATTGTACAAAGTACTGTAATTTTTGCTGATCGTACTGTATAGAACAAGTACTGTAGTTTTACTTTCTGTTATACATTACAGTATTGCATGCAAGAGTTATTTAAATAAAAGCAAAGTCATCAAGTTGGAGTGTTTCTTTGTTCTGGAGATTGTAATGTGCATACTATATACAATTCCTCATTTAATGACCAATTAATTTAACAAACTAATCTCAGGAATGGAACTTGGTTGTTAAAGGAGGAATATCTGCAATTTGCTTCTTTGTATTAGCTTTGGATTTGGATTGCTTTTGTTTTTCTAAGACCTGGCAGTGGAGCATCAAGTTATTCATTTGGGCTTGATCTGTTCTTTCAATATGGGCAATCACAGCTACAAACTTCCCACCTAGTACTGCTTTTACTGTGTTCCATAAGTTCTGGTATGTTTTACTGGCATCATTTGATGCTAGGAACTGTCTGACTTCTTCCTTGATTTATTTACTGACCCATTGATTATTCAAGACACTACTGTTATTGCCCATACTTTTGAATAGTTTCTGTAGTTTCTTTTGGCATGGCACTATACCCTGATAATATGCAAAGGATAGGTATGGGCCAGCATGTGACCTATTCTGGGAAAAGTTCACTGTGCTTCTAAGAAGAATGTGTGTTCTGTTGTTACTGGGTGGAATGTTTTATAGTATCAAGTCCATTTTGTGAAGATTTTGTTCAATTCTAAGATTTCTTTATTGATTTTTTTTTAGCTGATCTGTTCATTTGTGGACAGTGGGGTATTGAGGCCCCCCACTATAATTATTTTGGTGCTTCTCTGATCTTTTATATCTGTTTTTTGAAGCTGGGCATGCTTTATTTAGTGCATATATGTTTGCAATTATCTTCCTGTTGAATTGCTCCCTTAACCAATATGTAATGGTCTCCTTTTTTTTTTTTTTTTTTTTTTTTTTTTTTTTTTTTTTTTTTTTTTTTTTTTTTTTTTTTTTTTTTTTTTTTTTAGTACTGGGGATTGAACTTGGGACCTTGCACTTGCAAAGGAGGTGCCAGAACTACTGGGTGAAATCCCCTGCCCCTCCTTTGCTTCTTCTGAGCAGGTTTCACTTAAAGTCCAATATGTCTGAAAATAAGATACATATTTATTAAATAGAAAAAAATTTTCAGCCTTTGCTTTCTAGTCTATGAATATTTTGGGGAGTGGGTGTAAATCTTTTTCTTGTGTACAACATGCCATCTTTTTCCTCCATCCATTTTGCCAATCTGTGGCTTTAGATTTGGAAATTTAGATCATTCACATTGAGAGTTATTACTGAAAGGTATTGACTTATTCCTGTCATTGCAATATTTTTCTATTACTGTTTTCTTTCCTTTTTTATACGCTTATGCTCAATCTGACATTCATTGTCTCTTTCTATGAGTTCCTCAGGAATATTTGGTAGTGCTGGTTTGATGGTCATGGATTTCTTGGAATGGTCTTTGTCATGGAAAGACCTTATTTATTAATCATTTTGAAAAATAACTTTGCAGGATATATCAGTCTATGTTGGAGGTTGCTTTTTTTTTAAGGGCTTGACATAATTCACTCCAAGTTATCTTCGCCTTGAAGGTTTGTGTTAGGAATTCTGGTATAATTCTAATGGGTTTTACTTCATAAGTGATTTGTTGCTTTTTTCTGAAAGTCTTTAAGATTCTCTTTGTGTTGGACTTCTGGGATTTTGACTGTGATGTCCAGTGGAGTTTGGTTTTTTTTTTTTTTTTTTTTCTTTTTGAGACAGGGTCTCACATAGTTCAGGCTGGCCCTGGGCTCACTATGGTGCCCAGGCAAGCCACCGCAAACTCAGCAATCCTCCTGTCTCTGCCTCCCGAGTGCTGGGATTACAGGCGTGAGCCACCACGTCCAGCATTGTGGTTGGAGTTTGGTTTTGATCATGGCTATTTGGGGTTTCCATGTATCTTGCATATGCGTATAGTTAAATTATTTCCCCATATTTAGAAAATTTTCTATTATTTCTATAAACATGTTTTTAAATGCCATTTGTCCTGCCTTCTGATGTTTCATTAATTGAAATTAGTCTTCTTTGCATCTGTAGCAGCTGCTGGATCCATTTCTCATGATCTCTTATGGCTTTTAAGGTACCTCTGAGTATATCGTTACTTAGTTCAACCCTATGTGCCCATTCTGACACTCTTTCTTCATTGGTCATTTCTCCTGCCCATACTTTCAATGGAATTTTTTAAAAATCTCCTGCATATCTTTTGGTATTTTTCATGGCCCCCCATTCTTTGTTAAACTGGTTTTTCATGCTTTGTATCATTTTGCATAGCTCTTCTAAAGTAGAAAACAAAAATAGAAAAATTCCCTCAAAACCTTTGGTGAATAAGAGATAGAAGAATAAGGAAGTGGAGAAGGAAGACAATAGGAAGGAGGAAAAGGAGTGGAGGAGAAGAAGAGAGAAATGAGTTCAATATTTTTTTCTGGATTTTTGAGTGAGTGATTTATTTCCAAGATCCACAGTTTTGAAATTCTCCAAATGACAATTTTCTCCACATGGATTTACAGCCTGTGAATTTGTGAGGATCCTTCCATTCTAGAGACTCTTCTGTCCATTCATCCAGGATATGGTATCCTTCCAAACCACAGTAGGAAAAGCAGTCACACCCCTGATCTGTGCTGCATGCAAGCAACAGGGTAAGGGCTCAAGCAGCCCACTGAACGTAGGCCAGTGCTTTCGGACATATCCACTTCTGAGAAGCACACAATCCAGTCCTGGCTTCTCACCACAAAAGGTGAGGCCCAGTGTCATTCCTGGCTTGAATTTAACTTCTCAAAGAGTCCATGTCTAGCCCCACACTCTCCTCAACTATTTCCTGTGGCTGTATCTCACCCAGTGACTCTGAGCGTTGCACAGGGAACACTGAAGTGAAGTTACTTTTTAGTTGTTATGTGTCTCAATCTTAAATAAGCAATCTCTTCTCAAAATGGCGCCAGATCATTTTTCTGGCAAAAAGGCAAGTGCTACATTGGATTCCTTCTCTAATGCTTGCCTACCATATAGGCAAAGTTACTTCAGAAAACTCCATACCATTTCTGCAATTTATAATAACTGTGGGCTTTTCTTGGGCCTATGGCTGCTGGCCTGGTCCATTGTTTCCCCATGAAACTCCTAATCCTGGGGGTCATTTTGGTTCTATGGAGACAGGTTCTCCTCCCAAGAACTTGGGATAAACTTTTAGATTGTTTTGTACTTTTTTATGTGTTATAGTGAGTTTTTCCAACTTCTCTGTAACTTTTAATCTTCTGTGTTTCTTCCCAAATCCTGGACATTTGCTTCCTGTTTTCATTTGTTTGAAGAGAATACCCATGAGTTATTTTCCAGTTGTCTAGACTCTGGGTCTCAGAGAGGTTGGATTCTGCTGCTGATCACTACTTTGCCATTATTTATAATGGAAATTATGTGATATTGTGGTTAATGGTAAATGTACTCTAGCAGTTTTATGTGTTTAGAAGTGGACATTTTTGAAGACAGATGGATTATGAGAATAGTATATTCATCAGAGGATTAATTCGCTGATCAGTTTGTAGCTGAGTGTGTGGAGGTGGGACCTATATGAAAAAAGTGGATCACTGAAGGCGTAACCTGGAAGGTATACTCTTGTCCCAGGCACCTCTCTTCTCCCTCTGCTTCCTGGTTCCGTGGAGTGAACAGTTTTCCTCCATCACATCCTTCTGCCGCAGTGTTTCTGTCTTGGAAACACAAACCATGGACTGAATCCTCTGAAAACCATGAGCCAAAATATACCTGTCCTCCTTTAAGTAGCAGGTGTGAAGTATTCTTTCCCAGCAACAGGAAAACATTAATACAGAATGTTGGTAGAGTGGGGGAGGCATTGCTATGACTGGACCTGACCATGCAGTTCAGATGTCTTTGGAATCGGTTTGTGGAAGGAGTTTAGAAAGGTGGGAGAGTGCTCGCTTCGGCAGCACATATACTAGAAAGGTGGGAGATGTTGGCTACAGAAACTTTAGAATGTTGTGAGCAGCACCTGATGAACAATAATAGCATTCAGAAGGCTAGGATGTTAACAAAACTGCAGATGGTAGAGGTTAGACTCTGGAACAAAGACTATATTGGAAACTGAGACAGAAGCCATGCATTTTTCTTTCTAGCAGAAAATTTATCTATATTTTGTCCATGTCCTATGCCTCTAGAGGCTGAATTTAAAGGTGGTGGAATAATCTAGTAGAGGAAATTTCAAGGCAACCTAATGTTCGGGTGTGGCATGAGTACTGCTAGTTGCTTTCACACAGATCTGCTGTATGAATCAGAAGCATAAAGCGGAGCTGAATAATTTGAAAAATTTGCATCTTAGCCATAAACTAAGCCTTCTTAAAATTGGAGTGAAGGGAAGTGGTTGCTATAAATACTGGAGTATTACTCAGCCATAAAGAATGGTAAATTAGAGACATTTATAGCTAGATGGATGCACCTTGAGGCCTTACTCATGTGTTAAATAAGTAGACACAGATGTGTAAATATGGAGTCATTTCTCTAGTATGAGAAACTGAAGGTGTAAGTGAGGTGCAAAATTTATGACAGATATTGTGAAATAGAAAGAAAATGCTAGGAAGGGAAAAGGTAACTAGATGGGAGCCAGGGAAAGCAAAGACTAGAGAGAAAAATTTGATAGTAAAAAGGAAAAGCCAGAAACAAAACATATGTGTATAGAGGATGGGCTGCTGTAGGAAGGCCAGGGGAATGGGGAAAAATAAGAATCAAGATGTCCAGGTGCAAATTCTCAATGAGGAATGTGATTGGAATATATTCCTAAAATGTACCAATGAACTCAATTTATATAATAAAAAATAAAACGATAAGCATTAAAAAGAAGCAAAGTAGTTGCATTAGGATGTCTTGAGGGGATCCGAGTAAATGACCAGATTCCACCCATCACAGGCTGAGCGTATAGGAGAGAGTAAATTCCTAAAGAAAAAGCTCCACGGTGCTCTGCTTATTCAGATCTGCTGAGGGAAATGTATCCTCAGGCTCAAACCCCCAAGTAGCACAAGGTCATTGCAGCCAGGAGTTCAGGCTACTGTTCAAACTTGTGGCAGATTTTAGCATTATCCACATGGTGCTAGTTTTTCAGGCATTTAGAATTCACAACTGAGCTCACAGAGGCTTCCACCTTGATTTCTGAGATTTTTGCATAATAAGATGGGTATGAGCCTTTTGAAGTGAAGGAGCAGAATACTATAGTTAGATATAAAATATCCCCCAAAGGTCATATGTGCTTGAAGTGAGGATCTTGGGTGGGGCGCTATACTCTTCAGTGAATTAATCCACTGGTGAATTTAGAGATTAAAGTGTTGTTGGGAAGTGAGCTCTGGTTCCAAGTGGAACATCCCTGAGAGTGT
>PVIC010010042.1:0-34503 GCA_004025085.1 Thryonomys swinderianus
ATCAGCAGTCTGACAGAGCAAGCACAATGATCCTGCTGCTTTTCTGTTTGAATAAAGGGGAAGCCACAGGAGCGTATGCATTCCATCTCACAGTGTTTCCCTCCAACCTTTTGTGAAATGCTTCAGATAGCTTATTGATCATGAAAACAGGTGAAGAAGAGAACAAATGAAAACAGAGTTGTCAATTCTTTATAGAAAGAGATGTACAGTTAACTTGACCAGATATATGGAAAAGTTTGTCTGTTTGCACTTATCTATATGTTTAAATAAAATGAATATAAATATTTTAAACTTCTGAGTTTAAAGCCATGCATACACAGAATTGCTTTGTTCTCTCATTCATTTGGATATTATCCCAAATTTAAGTAAATTCAGGTAGAAATATAAGGTCAAATATAAAATCGTGAAATTTCAAAAATAATCTGAAATATTTAAAGGAAGGCTTCATGTTCTTAGTTTATTACAATTACAAGACTCTTTCAGGAGGGAAGCTCAACAGATGATACTAATAACTATGATGAGCTAGCATAGTGATGCATGCCTATATTCTCTGCAGCTGGAAGACTGAGGCAAGAGGACCACTACAAGCTCAAAGCTAGCCTAGCCAACATAGTGAGTTGAAAATTACTCTGAACTACAAGAGACTCACTCTATATAAAAATGAACAAAAATCTGGTTAAAAATAATAAAATACTAACCAAGAAAAAAACAGTAATTACACTAGGAATTATGTATTTCAAAACAAAATTGTTTAATATATGATTTGAAATAACAATGAGTGTGTTTACAAATAAAACAGGAACAAAGCTGAACTCTAGCCTAAGCCTACTCAAAAATATGAGTGACAGAAAATCATATAAAATCTTAAAATAATTTAGCAAGAATTAAATGTTGCTGATATCCTGCTCCCATCAGAAAAGCCAACCAATTATTTTATAATGAAATTGCATTTACTAGCTTTCCAACTCTCTCAATATAACATGATACAAAAGTAACAAAAAGAAAATAATCCTTGTAGGTAGAGAAAAAAGAAAAAGCAATTAATCATGGGTTACTGCTCTAAAAGCAAAATTATGTATCATAAAAATAAGAATTTGTCAAATTCGTGACAAAGTCAATTTAATTTATAATAGAAAAGATTCTTAAATTAAAATGTATTAAATGTGTTATGAAATTGTAAGAATGAAGGTTTTGCTGCTACAAAATCTTTTGATAATGCATAGAATATGACCATGGCATGTGTATATCACTATGACGATGCTCTTAGTAATAATGACAGATTTGTAAAAATTTAGAGGTTATTTTATATATCAAAAGTTTAATTGTCAATATCATGTAGCTCCATACAACTAACCATGGTTAGTTGGCTTCATCTTGGCTTTCTCAATCGATATTACCACAGTATTAAATCTAATTTAATTGAGGAGGCATATTTGCTTGCTGAAATATAATATATATAAATAATGTAATGTCCCACTTCCTCAATTTTACATGTAAAATGAACTTAATCTTACTGCAAGGTAATCTTGTCTTGTCTGTGTTTTCCTCTAGGTTTTGGAGAACTCTCTTTCAAACTGTCCTAGAGTCTCAACCCTCCAAAACAGCATTTTGTCTATTAACACATTTAAATTTATTTCTTCATCTCTATTTTCTCAACATTCCACTTCTCTGCTAGATTTTATTTACTCCACAAGTTACTATATTGTTTTTTTTTTCAGAGTCTGTTTCTGGTGGAAATACAAACACTTGGGTTTCAATGAAAAAAAAAAAACTGTGGTGTTGTGAAAGCCAGTATTTTGAGTATATTTTAAGATTAAATCACTATTATTTAATTATTGTCCAAAAAGTAAAATTTTCTAATTTCTTGTATATGTAGTTATAGTGATTATAAGACAAATGCAAACTCTTTAAAATGTCAAGGGAAATGCAGCATTAAAATAGCATTTAAAATTTCATTTACTCTCTTTTGGTATCAGTATCCATGAGACCACTTGCAGAGTAAGCAAGTACTTTAAAATTGCTGATAGTAGTTATTGGAAACCATTTACATAAAGCTCAGTTACTTGTACAATACCAAAATTAAATATAACAGCAAACTGAAATAAAATTTTAGGCTAAAAACTATCATTACTCAGAAAATATTTACTTGATATACCTTTGATATATATATATATATATATGTATATATGTATATATATGTATATATTTATCTATTTTATTAAATATTTTATATTTTTATATATTATATATGAAATTTGCATGTAGTCAGAGGAATATGTGCTATGCTGGTGACTGATCTTTCATGATAACATAAGCATATTTTTATTCCAAATTTTTCATTGAAAATTAGGAATCAGGGCCGGAGGGTTAGCTCAGTGGTTCTGGTTCCTGCCTCACAAGCACAAGATCCTGAGTTTGATCCCTGGTAGCCACATACAATGCTGGGCGTGGAGACTCATGCCCACCAGCAATCAATACCCCATAACCACAGTGCCAGGTGTGGTGGCTCAAGCCTGTAATCCCAGCACTCGGGAGGCAGAGACAGGAGGATTGCTGAGTTCGAGGCTTGCCTGGGCTACATAGTGAGCTCAGAGCTAGCCTGAACTACAAAGCGAGACCCTGTCTCAAAAAAAAAAGAAAGAAAATTAGGAATCAAATGAGCTTTTACTGTATTTTGTTTTGGTTTTTGAGATATGGTTTTATTATGTCCTTCAAGTTGGCCTTGAACTCACTATCCATCCAAAGGTGGCCCTGTCTCAACTTCTGTCAGTCTTTCTAATGCAGCCCCTTGAGATCAGGGGTTACAGGTATGTACCTCCATACATGGCTTTTCTGCAACTAATTATTATTATTTTTTAATTCTGTAGGAATCTGTGGTTTTACCTACATGAAGTAGAAATTCAAAACTAGCTTGTGAATACAATCTGTGCAGTGCTAAGTGCAATCACAGAAAAAGTATTTGAAGCATAATGAGACACATACATTTTTATACACATTATTTTATACGTTTATTTCAAAATATTAACCAGTACACATTTGTGATACATAATAAATGCATTAATTGTAATGAACTGGAACATATACAAAAATAAGTAGTTTAGTATTCATAAGAAAGCTATGACTCAGCATTCCCACCATGACTCAACATTTCGTACCATGACTCAGCATTTTGCACCATGACTCAGCATTCCAACCATGACTCAGCATTTTGCACCATGACTCTGCATTCTGACCATGACTCAGCATTCAGACCATGACTCAGCATTTTGCACCATGATTGAGCATTCCAACTATGACTTGGCATTATGACCATGACTCAACATTTTGCACTGTGACTCAGCATTCTGACCATGACTCAGCATTTTAAGCCATGACTGAGCATTCCAACCATGACTCAGCATTTGCCCCATGACTCACCATTCAGACCATGACTTAGCATTCGCACCATGACTCAGCATTCCTACCATGACTCAGCATTTCGGCCATGAACTCAGAAATGTTGTAGAAACAGATCTAAATTGAAGAAAACTTTTATTTTAAAAATCCTTATTGGTACATTTTATATACAGCTCACAATCACACTCAACATTGGGGAATTTGTACCAGTATATGATAGAAGTTAATTCTCATTTTTACCCATAACCCTACCCACCCACAACCCCCACCCCTATATACATGCTATTTATTTTTCTTTCCAAATCATATTTATTCTTTCCCCTCATAACATTACCCCACCATATTCCCTTTGATTATTTCCTATTTTAGAAAATCTATCATACATTCTAGAACTCATTTACATCTCTAGATTCTCATACCAGAGAAAAGATATGACATTTACATATCTGTGATCTATTTACTTATCAGAGGCAGAAGTTAAAACAGACAAGAAGCATATAAAGAAATGTCCAACATCACTGGTCATTCAAGAGATGCAGATGAAAACAACACTGAGATTTTTGTCTCACTCCACAAAGAATGGCTGCTATTGTAAAATCTACCAAGAATAAATGTTGATTAGGCTGTGGGGAGAAAGGAATCCTTCTCCACTGTTGGTGGGATTGTAGACTTGTACAACCATTGTGGAGATCAGTGTGGAGATTTCTTAGAAAGCTAAAGGTCCCATTTGACCCTGTTACCCCATGCTAGGAATACACCCAAAGGAATTAAAAGATTCATATTGTAAAGACATATGTGCACCCATGTTCATAGCAGCTCAGTTTTTGATAATCCAATCTTGGAAACAACCCAGATGCCCATCAACTAGAAAGTGGATAAAGAAGCTGCATTTTTCTTAAATAAAATGGAGTATTATTCTGCCATAAAGAATGATATTTCATTCATTTATATGCAAATGAATACATCTTAGAAACACATGAATTTTTAAAATAATTTTATTGTATGGTAACTGGCTATAAAATAAACATTTGTTTCTGCTTGGGTTTGAGTAAGAGTTAGGATTAGATTAGAAAAATAATTTTATTTGAAATTTGATTGATATAAACATCTAAGGAATATCACTGTTGTTTGAAATAAAAACGTCATAATACCATTGGTCATAATGACATGCAAGTCACATTGGAGTACATAACAGAAGTTTGAGTTTAAGCAAAGTGAATTTGTCATTCAGTAAAAAAATGTAGTTTAAATCTATTCAAATTGAATCCTGCAAAGACTTAAAAATTGCAAGATTGCTGCATTCAAAAATTGAGCTAGTCATTTCATTTTTCTGTATTAAAATCTGCATTTTTGATATGTATTTTTAAAATTATGGTAACCTGAGTTTTCCTTTGCCCTTTAAGTCATAATTATGTTTAAATTCTTATTCAAAGTTTTCCAATATCCATACATTTTCCTAGTTAACTTTTATAGAAAACTGGCATATGCTTTCCAATTGCAAGAAAAAAAAATTACAATCTATTCCTTTCTCCAAGTTTGTTTTCCAAAAAGGTTATAAAAAAAATCTTCTAGCCGGGCATGGTGGCTCACGCTTGTAATCCCAGCACTCAGGAGGCAGAGGCAGGAGGATTGCTGAGTTCAAGGCTTGCCTGGACTACATAGTGAGCTCAGAGCCAGCCCAAACTACAAAGTGAGACCCAGTCTCAAAAAAAAAAAAAAAAAAATCTAAAAATTTGTCTCAATGTCATTAATTCTATTATACTTAATGCTCATTTTATGGTATTGAGTTTGTTTTTTGTAGAAGCTAATACTGGTTTTTACTGCTATATTTCTTGAGCTAAATTGTCTAATAATTATTTTAAGGCAAATAGAGACATATTGGAGCTAAAATATGAATTCTAATAATACCCATTATTTAAAAAGTATTAATTAAATAAATAATTCTAAATGAAATTGTATCATAATAGTCTGTCATATACTGTTTGATTTTCAAAATATTCTACCTCATTTCTTGTTTCTCCTAAAATATAAAATTTAACTCACTTTAGTCATGTCTGGAACTCTGTTATACTTTCTTAAATTGATTACAACCATGTTCTTCTGTTATATTAGGTTATTGTGCCCTTGGTTGCTCAAGTAATATTCTTGAGATTCTTGGGAATACAATCTGAAAGAGACTGCCTATGTGCTTCCCTTTATTTCATGCTGTGCACACTATATTTAGCATTCCATATGGCTATGCAGCATCTATTGTCCTTTCTGCTGTCAGTGCTTCTGCTATGTAGAATGTCCCTAGGGAAATATTACTATTCTATTACCTTACTTTTATTTATGTTACTTATGTTCACTTAGGTGTAGCTAAATTTTCAGTTACTGTATTTAGCTCTGTATCTGACAGCAGGGATACTAGCATGAAACACCTTTCCTTTCTTTAAGCAGCCTCATTCTACAAGAGAAAATTTTATTGTTGGTCATAAGATATTTAAGTCATAATATTTAAGTCATACATTTCATTAAAATTATTTACTAACAGGCTATTGCCCTGCCAGGAATATACCCAAAAGAATGAAAAGAATCATACCATAGTTACATATGTGCACCCATGTTCATAGCAGCTCAGTTTGGCACAAGCTCAATCTTGGAAACAACTCAAATGTCCATCAACTGGAGACTGGATAAAGAAGATGTGGTTATTCTATAAAATGGAGTATTACTCTGCCTTAAAGAATAATGAGGGGAAAGAATAAATATGATTTGGAAAGAAAAAGAAATAACATGTATATCAGGGTGGGGATTGAGGGTGGGTAGGGATGTTGGTAAAATGAGAATTAACTTGTGTCATATACTGTCATATACTAATACAAATTCCCCAAGTGTGATTGTGAGCTGTATATAAAATCTACCAATAAAGAATTCAATTTTTAAAAAAGAATGATAAGTTTGAGTCATTTATACTCAAATGGATGTGCCTTCAGTACATTTTCATAAGTGAATATGGTCATGTGACCATAAATAGGTCACAGATGTATAAATATCGAATCTGTTCTCTGGTATGAGAAATTCAAGACATTAATGAGTTCTAGAATGTATGATGGATATTGCAAAATAGAAAATATTCAAAGGGAAATGTAGTGGAGGAGTGAATAATGAGGGGTAAAGGAAAAATGTGATGGCAATAAGAAAAGGGAAACAAAGCTTATGTATTTAGGTGATGGGAGGTTGTGGTGGGTAGGGGAACAGGAAAAAAAATGAGCACTAAATTGTGTCACATACTGGTACAAATTCTCAATATTGAGTGTGATCATGATATGTATGTAAAATTTACCAATAAAGATAAAAATTCATTTAAATATTATTTACTAAATTGCAAAGCAAAATGACCTGGAAATAGCGGACTCATATGGAAGTTGGAATTTGTCAACTGGCTCACCATGAGAAATTGCACAAAACCATGAATTTATGTAAAACTCTAATTTCTCATTCACAAACAAAATAGTTGATGTTTGGGAGGAGAATGCTCTCTGTCTCTGACTCTTTCTTTCTCTCAGTTTACATAATCATCTTTTCAATAATGTAAATGTTTTTCAAATGTAAATATCTTGACTTTCTTTTTTTTTTTTTTTTTTGAGGTAAGGTCTGGTTTATAATTCAGACTGACCCTGAACTTACTTCATAGCCCAGGCTTGATTTGAGCTCAGTAATCTTCCTGCTTCTGCTTCCTGAATATTGGGATTACAGGCACAAGCCACCACACCCAGCATTGCTGTGTGTGGTACTGATTGCTGGTCGGCATGAGTCACCACTCCCAGTATTGCTGCATGTGGTTATCAGGGATCAAATTCAGGACCTTGTGCTTGCTAGGCAGGAGCCAAAACCACTGAGCTAAATCTCTGGCCTGTCTTGACTTAAATACAGGAAAAATGCTAATGAAACAAAATGTAATTAACTAAATATTTTATTTGGATTACATTAATAAGTGACAAGCAGCATAGAATGTGGTTGTTAAATACATCAAAGAATTTCAGTAATAAATATAATGTATGTTAACTGACAAGACATCATACTAAAATGTTAACTTCTGGATCCTGAGAAGAAAGGATGAATATTTTGAGGTTGTCTAACCTGAAATACATTATTTGTAGGACTTTGAAGTAGATCCATGTGATATGAAGAGTATTTATAATTATTCTTTAATCTTATTTCATTTGTATCTGTCCCAATTAAAGAGAATCATGATATTAAATTCTTAGTACCTACCTGACATTTTTTCTTTTGTGAATTTTTACTCATTCTTTTATTAGTGATGTATCTACAATCAGGCAGCATTTCTTTGATTTCTGAGATCAACTTTCAGGTGTTCTGTATGTATCCTAGAGCTGACTGCTGTGTTGTTCAGACATCTGAACATCTGAACATTTTATCTTTACATGAGCATGATGAATGCTACCATGATCACATCATATTCATTGATCATGTTAAGTATTAAAGCCAATGTTTTAAAACAATGTGCCTTGATGAATTTATTGACTGACTGATTGTTCTGGGACCCTAAGCTAGGCCCAGTCTGCAAGCACTATACATCTGAGCTACATCTCAGTCAGGTATGTTACTGTATCAAGTTACATGTAGCTAAAATATGTATGAGTAAAATGAATATGTTCACTAACTTAAAATATTTTAAGTGGATGCAGATTTTAGTCATCTTATAAACATCTTTAAAGCAATAATAGTTAAATTTAGTGATCCATGTATTAAAAAAATCAAACGTTTTAAAGCAAGAATTTCTCTCCAGTTAGATCTATGATCCTGAAAAAATAGCTATTCTGAGAATATATGATCTTCCAATAAATGGGAATTTTTATTATGTGCTTAAATGTATTAATATGAGTAATTTTATTACCCTGAAAATTGTAATAATGTTTAACTGCCATTGCAATAAGCTTTTACTACAATAACTTTATGGAAAATAGATAAATATAACATAAAGTGCACTCTTTCCTTTAAACTTGATAACTAAAACTAGAAGTATGTAAATTTTGGAATGTGAAGAAATTGTTTTCTTGGAAACTTCATTCTGTATTAACACTGAGAAATAACACAGTAGGGAATTAAAGGAGAGAAAATCTAATAACTTTTTTAAAGCTTATATATTTAAATTCCATTTTATTTAAGTGTGTACAATGCAAGGATATGTAAAAGTGACAAGTGATTAAAATGTGTAAGAGAAAAGGGAGTTTTGATTTTTTTCCATGGTAACTAGTATATTTCCATGGAAAAGTCTTTTTTACATTAATATGAAAAGCAATGTGATAGGATGCTTTGCTGAGAAAATGTTGAAATTATATTCTGTTTTGTGAAAAATAGTCAAGTAAAATCTGTAACATGGAAAATTATTGATAATTATGTTCAGGTGCTCTGAGCACAAAAATAAACAGGGTTGATTGAAAGATTTTTCTAGAATTGTGCATCCCCAGAATAGAGCATCCAAATTAGTGAAAAGGTTTATGAAAGCATATTCAACTACATGTGACTTTAATTAGTGGTATTAAATCAGAATTCCTAGAAAATTAAAATATTACAACCTATAATTTAAACATTATACACTGCTATATATACATTAATATTTTAATATGACTTTGAGGTGATATCATTGAAAAATCCAAATGACTATTAAAAAGGAAACATTTTCTGATTTCTTAGTAAAAAAAAGTACACTGTAATACACATAAAACAGCATCTCCAAGTATTCAACAATGCCAGAAACATTTTATTTACATGGCATTTGAAATATATAAACCTGCATAAAACAGCACATAGCACTTATAATTTTAAACTTGATTGTTATTATTTGAATTAACAATTGGGAAAAGAATGATCTGTGATTCAAACTGACAGGGTCTGTCTTTCATTCCATATCACTAGAGTGCATATTTTAAACAGAGTCAAATTGATGATTCATTCATTCAGTAATGACTTTTCTTTAATAATTAGTTACTGCTATGATTGTAGCAATTATGTCAATATACAAATACAAGAGCAAGCATTTTTATATTTAATTTTTATTTTAAATAACATAATTTTCAACAATATAATGACAATAAATAAGAAAGGTACAGAACTAAGCAATAGTTTATTTAGCTGTAGCACAAGAGAGTCCTGATGGGTGCAACAGGAATCTGAACTCCATCCCATTTCTACGCTTTGTGTGTTGTGAACCTGGTGCCTACTTCCCAGGAAGTCAATCAAAAACAGTAGACATTTTACAGTATTCATGGAGAAATTATGTTTAGACCTTTGAAAAATAGTGAAGAGATGGCATGTCTTTCTTTATAAAAGGAGATATTTATTTTTAAAAATAATACCAAATATTTTATTGCATAAACACACACATGTATACATACATACATATAATATAAATGTAATTTAAGATACATTTGCTGTGTTCTTACTTAGAAATATTCATCACAGAATATAAAATGAAAAAACCAAAGCAAACAAACAAGAGAATAAGAGAAGGCCAAAATTAATTCTAGTGAAGAACTTTAGATAATGAAAAAGATGTCACAAATTTCTAAGACCACAACAACAGCAAAAAAATAGAATCCACTTTACAGGTATAGAGAAAAACTAACAAAACATAATATAAATAATTTCCCATTAGTTTATTTGAAAAAGTAATTTAACTCACAGATGTAAAGCCCATTAACATTACTTTCCAAAAGGGAAAATATAAAATCTCACCATGGTAAAATGTCTATTATCAATGTTATAACCTCAGTAGTCATTTTATCCACTTATACAGCTGTTCAATATTTTTTATTTATTGATATATATATATATATATCATACATTTGACATTGAGAATTACTAATGCATGGCATGATTTAATTCTCATTTTTTATTCCTCTACCCTCCTTATTACTTCCTATCCCTACATATAAATTTATATATATACATATATATACATATATATGTATATATACATATATATATGTATATACATATATATAAAACTGTTTTCTTTTCTTTTTAAACCATTATTTTTTTTTCCTCTTCTTTACTTACCACTACTGGCAGAGCAAAAATACAGCCAACAATATGGGGGAAAAAAATTACCAGTGTTTCTCAGACAAAGGGTTACTATACAAAATATATAAAGAGTTTTAAAATATCACTCCCCCAACCAAGCGTCATGGCTCATGCCTGTAATCCCAGAACTCGGGAGGCAGAGACAAGAGGATTGCTGAGTTCGAGATTTCCCTGGGATACATAGTGAGCCCAGGGCCAGCCTGAAGTACAAAGTGAGACTGTATCTTAAAAAAATAAAAATAAATAAATAAATAAATCAACCCCCCCCCCATTGAAAGACCCAATTCAAAAATGGACATCTGAAATGAACACTTTTCAGAGAAACATATAAAAGCAGTTAAGGGGCCAGAGATTTAGCTTAATGGTTTGGTGCCTGCCTCGCAAGCGCAAAGTCATGAGTTCAAACCCCGGTAACCACATAAAGGAATGCTGGGCGTGGTGACTCACACCCACCAGCCATCAATACCACATATCACAGTGACGGACGTGGTGGCTCATGCCTATAATCCCAGCACTCGGGAGGCAGAGACAAGAGGATTGCTGAGTTCGCGGCGGCTTGCCTGGGCTACATAGTGAGCTCAGGGCCAGCCTGAACTACAAAACGAGACCCTGTCTCAAAAAAAAAAAAAAAAAAAAAAAAAAAAAAAAAAAAAAAAAAAAAAAAAAAAAGCAGCTAAGAAGCATATGAAGAAATGCTCAGTATCATTGGTCATTTGAGAGATGCAGATGAAAACAACACTGAGACTTCATCTCACTCCACAAAAATGGCTGCTATTTAAAAATTAGCCAGCAACACATGCTGGCAAGGCTGTGGAGAAAAAGGAGCCCATCTCCACCATTATAGAGATCTCTATGGAGATTCCTCAGAAAACTAGGATTAGAGGTCCCATTTGACCCTGGTATTCTCCTCCTGGGGATATACACAAAGACTTAAATAATTCATATCACAGCAACTTATGGGTACCCAAGTTTATATAGCAGCTCAGTGCATGATAGATAAATCTTGGAAACAAATCCTTATCAACTAGAGACTGGATAAAGAAGATGTATATTTTTAAAAAATTAAAATGGAGTATTACTCTGCCATAAAAGTTATAATCTTGAATCATTTATACTCAAATGGACATACCTTAAGGACATACTCATAAGTGAAATAAATAGGTAACAGATGTGTAAATATGTCTTTTTTTTTGGTATGAGAAAATGAAGGTTTAAATGAGTTTTAGAAAGCAGGATAGATATTGTGAAACAGTAAATATTCAAATGGACATGAGTTCTAGGGTTAAGTAACAAGGGAAAATAAAAATGTGATGGTAAAATAAAAGGAAACAAAGCTTATGTATATAGGGCCTGGGGGTTGTATGGTGGGTAGGGGAAGGGGAAAAAAGAGGATTAAGTTATGTCATATGCTGGTACAAGTTCTCAATGTTGAGCATGATCATGTTGTTTGTATATAATGTACCAATAAAGATTCAAATTTAAATAAATAATAAATAACTGAGTTTTCTAAAGTTCAATTTTTCCAGCTTTCTGTAGTAAGTTGATGTGACATGGCTCCGAATGTTTCTAAGTTTCAACTCAAGTTGCTGTTCCTAGAGGACATACACATAAATGAAATAAATAGACATAGAGGTATAAATACCATATCTTTTCTCTGGTATGAAAAACTATGTGAAGGAGTTCTAAAAGGTTTGATAGGTATTGTGAAGTAGGAAGAAAACACAAGGAGGTTTTTAGACTGCTTAGTTCGACTGATGTTTTGCCCCAGATCAGACCTGGATCGGGAATGAATAACCTGTTCTCTTTCTTTTGGTACTTTACCAATATGAGATAAAAGGAAAAGCAATACTGAGCAAAAGAAAAGACGTCCACGGAATACTGATCAGTGGCTATGGAACTCAAGTCCCGCCATGTTGTCATGAACACAGTCACAGATGTTATCATCTGGACAGAAGCATGAGATGAAAACTCAGAGGAGCATTCAGCGACTATGCCAAATACCATGGGGCTTGAAGAAAAAAATCAAATTTTCTTTTTACATTTATAATTCCTTAAAAATAAATACCTCACAACAATAAGTCAATATGATATTTGTCTAAAATTCCCCTATACATGTCTCTGGTTATCAGGAGTTTTTGAAATAAAAAGATAATTTAAAGAAAACTGTATGAATCATCTGCTCTATAGTAGTATGAACTTAATTCATTTACTATTAATATAGATCTGCTGTATAATAATTTTAGCATATTAAAATTTTATACATTCAAATACTAGAAAGATGATTGCAAAAGAGATTTCATTTAATCTAATTATTGCTCTTCTAAGTTTTCTTCCCAAAAGTATTAAAGGGCCTAGGGATTTATTTCAGTGGCACTGTCCTTGTCTTGTAAGCACAAAGTCCTGAGTTTGATCCCCAGGACCACAATACACACACACACACATACACACACACACACACACACACAAGTTCACAGTGACACACCCTTGCTCACAGTTATAGAAGCATAATTCATACTAGCTGTATCATGGAAGAACCCTATAAGTCCATCGAGAGATGAATATATAAATAAAAAGTGGTATTTATACAGACTGGATATTAGTCTACTATAATGAAAGACAAACTTCCATCATTTGTAGAAAAATGGATGCACCTTAAGATCATAATGTTAAATGAAAGGAATTAAACACACACCCTAAATAGAACATGGTTTCTTTTTAATGTGAAACCTAAAGTTTATATAAAGAGCAAAATAAAAGACAGATACTAGAAATTAGAGAGGTAGATCTTTCTCAGCGGGGAAAGGAATCAAGCAATGGAGGGAAGGGAATGGGTAGAGAGGCACAGAGATAAGAAAATAACTAAGATGAGTGAGTACAGGACTGACTTCACACAAGAATGGAACCTTTATGTACGTAAACATACAAAACTGGGAAAGGGATCAACAGATGCATGGAGAAAGGTTAGAAGGAAAGGAAAGGGAATATAAAAGGAAATAATATGTATTATGAACATGTACCAATACCAAATGAGAAATGTAAGCAATATGCACTACATATGCATATAGTACTACTAAGATGTTGACATCAAATAAAAACATACTAACTCTTTGTGAAACACAGAAGATAGAGGAGTGCACATAATAGTAACTCATCCTGCAGTTTTCCACTCACGTCAGTTTGCCAGAAGCTCTGCCTTGTGAGAAGTTCCTAAATACCAACAACAAAATGTAAGCCAAAGTGTAAAGTTTGCTACTTGAGGTGTCACATGACTTCATCAGATGTATTGATGTATTTTTCAATCTGAATCTCTTGATGATATCAAATTTGTGATGTTGTCTCCACGATTATGAAAAAGCACACCCCATTTCAACATTTCAAGCTTTCCATCAAACTAACCTTATTAAAAGACAAAGCTAACTATCATCCTTGTGGTATGTCTGTATGTATTATTAGGATGATAATATGCTTTTATATGCTATTTTTGTGTGTTTTTATATCATTTGTTGTTACGTGTTCTTCTTATGAGCTGCATTGGTTTTGATTGATTTTCTCTTGCTCCAATCTTCTCAAATCATGGATCATACAAATAAAGTATTTAAGCAAGGCATAAGTAATGCTTATGGCAGCAAATATGTATGTTAGATAAATATAGATACATAAGGTCTGAAAAAGATGAATGACTTCATATACTAATAAGGTGCATAAAACTGGTGGAAAGTTGGAAGAAGAAATCTATATTTTACTTCTGGAAAACCCCAAAACAATGTACCATCAAGCCTGATTATGATATACCTCTTAGCTCACTATGAGATTATGCTAGAATTCAATCTTTCCAGTCCCCAGGCTGAAAATTACTTTTATCACTCAAAATCAAGAGAGTAAGAACTAAGAATGCAAGAGGAAAAATTAAGATGGCAAAACAGCATCAGATCCTTCTTGTTAGGAAAACAAGTCAAAACAAACAAACAGGGCCGGAGATTTAGCTCAGTGGTTCCGACGCCTGCCTCGCAAGTGCAAGGTCCTGAGTTCTATCCTGGAAACCACAAAGAATGCTGGGGGTGGTGACTCACGCCCACCAGCAATCAATACCACACACCACAGTGCCGGGCGTAGTGACTCACGCCTGTAATCCCAGCACTTGGGACGTAGAGACAGGAGGATTGCTGAGTTCCAGGTTTGCCTGGGCTACATAGTGAGCTCAGGGCCAGCCTGAACTACAAAGCGAAACCCTGTCTCAAAAAAAAAAAAAAAAAAAAAAAAAAAAATTTCTGGAAGTACAACTGTTAGAACCCGGTTCTCTGCCATAAAAGCTAGCATTGAAATGTCCATGATGTGTGGTCCTTTCAGTTTTACCATCCTTAAAATACATTAGAGGGCCCATATCAGAGATAAATACAAAAGCAGTGTAATATGTATGTGTTTGGGCATATCTGCACTGAAAGATAAAATAATCAGATGGTTCAACCTACTTAAGTAAATTTATATTCCAGGAATATATGTATAAAAACATACATGAGCTAATTAAAGAACTATTTCAATAAATTTCCAATCAAATGTGGCTGAATATGGGACCAAACTACAATTCCAGTCCGAAATTTCAGCATGTGTGACACATAATAACAAATGATTCAGGTATTATTAGTGGCTTTTAAAAGGGTCCTATGGCCAGGATGTTTCCAACCAGTGCATTAAAGGCATGCAATACTTGTGAGTAACTTTTTAATTATAATAAAATAACATGAAGGTTTTTTTTTAATCTTACTAACTAGAGATTCTAAATAAAATGTGTCTCCTCTAAATTTCTTCTGTTTCAGGCTCTAAACAATTATTATAATTATTATATAGTTTATTATAATGCAACATATATGTAAATATTTTCAAAGCCCTCATTTGTAACTAGCCTTCTATGCAATACCTGATTTAGCTACATAGGTTCATTTAAACAAATAGAAGTTTGTTTGTAATTACTTGAAAGACAAAACCCTTTAGTTTCTATTACTATTCTATATGACACATCTCAGAATTTAATAAACAAGGTTAAATAAGCAATGATGGGTACAGTATTTATAAACATGAGCATAATGACATGTTATTTCATTTTAATATTCTATATGAATATATTGAGAATTTATTTGTGCTGACATTACAAATCAATGGAGTTTTTTCCATCTTTTGTGACTATGATATTTTACTGTCACCTTAATTCACTTTTATAAAAATTTAATTGTTTATTGGTACATTTTATATACAGCTAACAGTCACAGTCAACATTGGGGAATTTGTTCCAGTATGTGACACACATGATTACATCTAACCCCCTCACTAGTCAAGTTAAAAATGCAGAGACAGACTGCTAGACATGAAATTGCTGTTTTCTTTAAGAATAAAATATTCACTGACTTGTTATATTACTATTTTGTAATGACTGATTTATATTTGATAAAATATTAATATTTTAATGAGTTTTCTCTTCACAATAACACTTGAAATTCATTTTATGTAAAATTATTAAGTTGTGTTACCAATTTGCCTTCTAATCGTGTCTTGGAAAGATTTCCATCTAAATCAGGTACTAGAGAATTAATCTAAAACTTATATAATACATAATAAAAAGTAAAGGACAATGGAAAATACTAAAGAAGAATTGCTTTCTCTCATGCTTTTCTTAGTTAAAACTCATTATTTTGCCAGAATTTAAGTTATAATAGAGCAGAACATATTATATGTCTGGATTTTCACTTTCTTATTGTTAAATATAAGTCAATGACTACTATGGGATACTATGATAAGAATATTTTTGGTGGTCTCTGAGTATTTCTGAAAGTATCTAATTACATATTTAATTAAGATAGTATTTTGGGATCTTTTTGTTTGTTTTTGTAGGATATAGGCTTCACACCATAATTTCTAACTAAGACAAAATGATTTATCATTGGTACATAGTCCTTCCAGTTATTGAGAATGTGTATGCATAAGGCGGAGAGTAATAAGCATCAGTCAGCAAGTAGAGATAATCATGTATTTAGAAAACCTTGTCAAAACTTACAGTCAAACACTATATTTTATAGACATATTTTCAAACATACTCTTATGAGATTCACTAGACCTTTGTGTGCTTAGTGTGCTTGAAAAAGAGTTTACTTCACTAAATATTTTGATGTGAATGAGAAAAATTATATTTGTTCTAATAATACATGATTAATAGGATAATTACTCCCAATTAATTATAAATGATGTACTTCAATTTTATTCCTGAGCAACATAATGCATTTATTTTTTCACATGACCACATTTTTAAATAAATCATTTGGTTCACTTTACAAGTATGTAATAAAATAAATTAGCTTAATGTATAATAGTGAAGGGTCTCCTCCCTTGCTTTCTGTGTCCGAGGAAGGTTGCAATAATTTGCCTCCCATCACACTTTCCCTGTCTCTGAGCTGGTAATTCAAATGGTATTCAATCCAGAATAATCCTTTCCTTTGTTCTGAGCTGGAAGTGTCAAGGATTTATGTCAATGACTCCCTTGTGCTAGTGAGAGGAGGAAAAGACTGAGTAAATTTTAAAATTGAGTATCAATCAAAGCTAGTGAAAAGCAAACCATGGAAACAAATTCTACTCCTATAAAAATATCCAAATATGTGTATTTCTTTTCATACCTTCACCAGATGCTGGATAGCAAAAACAAGAGAAAACAAAATTCTAGTCTATAACTTCAACTGACTTTGTAGATCTCATCATTAGTGTCAGCTACACACTTGTTGGCATGATTTGGAATGAATTATCTTTCCTGACTCTTGAATTCTTCACAAGAAGGAACTTTGAACAAGGAAGTCATTAGTGTGAAAAGAATATAAGCTTTGATGTCTGTGTTCTTTTTTCATATTAATACTTCACTGAACTTGATTGCATGATTACTTATGCTATTTGATGCAATATATTCAACCAATCAGAATTAATGGCCCACATCGCTAACCCTTAGGAGTTGCTATAGATGTAAACCATTGCAATTGAGGATTTAAAAATTCTAATATAACAATATTATTATGACTAGCAAGTCTGTCTTAAAATATATATCATAGTCATGAATTATAAACATTTTTGATCAAATAATACAAAGAAGAAACTTCATTTCTTGACAGTAAATCATATAAAAGCAACAATGGAAAGTTAACATCTATATTTTCTCTTCCAAATCCTTCCATTATTCACACATGTTCTCTCATGAAATGCATGCACTATTAAGAGATTAGGGTGACCATACCCATTTACAAGAGAACTGAATTGTTTTAATGCTTCTTACATATGTATTTTAGGAAGCAATGTAATATAATAGTCTGTCAATTTTCTTTTCTTATTAGATAAGAAGACTTCAGTGTTGTGTTCAGTAGCTTTATGCCATGTCAAGCAAATTAGAACTGTATGGATTACATGTAATGTAATGCACATATACATATGTACATAGCATAAAATGCATATACTGTATATTAACTATACATATTGCATTCAGTTATTTTACAGAACTCTTTCTACGCTTCCATTTTGCTTTGCCAACTTGACATTGATTAAATTACAGTGATACATCAATTCATTAATTTAGTTCATTATGTGATTTGGGGAATGCTTCTTTTTTTTTTTTTTTTGAGACAGGGTCTCGTTTTGTAGTTCAGGCTGGCCCTGAGCTCATTATGTAGCCCAGTCCAGCCTTGAACTAGGCAATCCTCTTGCCTCTGTTTTGCACGTGCTAGGGTTACAAACGTGAGCCACCATGCCTGGCATTGTGGCATATGGTTATTGGGCTAGCAAGCCAGGTGCCCTAACCACTGGGCTAAATTCCTGGTCTGGGAGTGGCCTCTTTTACGTTCTTGGCAGGAAGATGACCAGGTTCCTGCTTGTCAGCCAGTACTGACATCCCAAAAAAAAAAAAAAAAAAAAAAAAAAAAACAACAAAGAACAAATGTTTGTTAGACACTTTGTGAGTGGAATTCTTTCTGAAACAAAAATTGTGAACTAAGATATTATCGTATCATTGTCTTTGTTCTAGTCATGTGTCTTTTAAGTGTTAAATTAAAAAAATAATTAAATATCCAATGAATATGGCATATCAAAGGGACAAAAAATTGGATAAAGCAATTCCCAAATATCAGAGCAATAAGAATTCAAACAAAACTGTAAAGTAATACTGGTTTTAACACAAAATTCAAAATATCTATTTATAAATCCATAGACACAATGATAAATGGTTGGCTAAATAAACGAGGTGAGGTTGGAGGGTCAGAGAAATCTTCAGCATGGAATATTAAACAATTCCTTCAAATATTTATCTTCAACTATTTGGAGTCTTATAAGGAAGAAGGAAAGGGATGTGGTTGCAACCTCTGGTATGGCTCCTGGCCTCCTGTGAGCCAGTACAGCCAGCACAAAGCAAATTAATGAATAAAAAAAAAATTAGAGTGAAAAGCTAGGGTCTTAATCATTGCTGCTCTAGGCAGCAAAGATAAAGGCCCCCAATTGTGATCAGTATTTATCAAATATAATTGTGGAAAGAAATAGGAAGTTTGATATGTTTTTTTAATTGAATTATTTATCGGTACAAATTCTATACATCTCACAATCACATATAACATTGGGGAATCTGTACCAGTATATGACACAAGTTAATTCTCATTTTTACCCATATCCCTCCCCACCCACCCCTCCCCACCCCCTATATACATGCTCTTTTATTTTCTTTCCAAATCATATTTATTCCTTCCCCTCATTACATAAAATAGATCACAGATAGGCAAATACCGGATCTTCTCTTTGATATGAGCATCTGTAGATGCAAGTGAGCTCTAGAAAGTATGACAGTTTTTGTAGAGTAGGAAATTTCCATAGGAAATCTGGTGTGGGAAATGTAATGAGGGAAGTTTGGTATGTTTTGAAGGCATCTAGTGAAGCACTGCTGAACACCTGACATAATGGCACCAGTCAGGGTTCTTAGAGAGTAAGCACTGTTTTTCTTGCTTGGATAGAACAGACAGGTAGTGGAACCAGGCACATTTAAGAAGTATCTCACAAGGTCAGAGAGAGGCCATAATTCTGGGGGAAGGATTGTAATGGGGTTACTCTGACCTCAGATGTATACAGCTCAGCAGAACCCTGCCACATCACAGATCTGAGCCTAAGTGTATGTGATAGACATTGGAGAAGGGACTCTATTTGTCCAGTCTCTCATCTGACATGACCATTTGAGTCATGAAAAGCTTTGGTCTGACTCCTGATATAAAACAATATGGCCTAATTATGGAAAGAAAAAAAGAATCTCGCCTCTCACAGCCTGTTACTATGAGAAAGGGATGTCTACTATGGAGTAAAAACTTCCTGCTTGTTAAAATAAGATTGGCATACATGACTTTCTCCCAAAGGTTACAATATGCAGTAGAGAAAAACAGGGACACATGATGAACTCTGCAGTGAGCAGGAATAAATGTTAATATCATCAGTGATAAAATATTTTAATTGCTTGTACTTTTTGATATGTATTACTAAGATATTTTACTCGTGTTGTATCCACAAACAAGAACAGTTAATTTAACTAGAGGAAAAACACTAGACAAATCCTGATTGATATATGTTCTATAATATCACTGACCCATAATCACAATAATGCTGAAGTTCATTAAAAATAAGAAAAGAAAAGCCTGCAGAGATGTGACTACTGAATATAATTTAGTATACAATGTGGGATCTAGGAAAATTATAATGGATAAGATCTTATGAAATCTGAGTAAAGTATAACAATATCAGTAATGAAATATCAATATTGACTTATTATGAAAATTGTAATATACTAATTTGATATTAGTAACATAGAGGAAATTTGATTGCAAACTGTATGATAAATTGCCTTCAAAATCATGTTCCAAATCTAAAATCACACCACCAGTCTTCTTAAAAATAATAATTAAACAGGGCAGGAGGGTTATCTCAGTGGTTCCGGCACCTGCCTGGCAAGCGCAAGGTCCTGAGTTCCATCCCCAGTAACCACATACAATGCTGGGCGTAGAGACTCACGCCCACCAGCAATCAATACCACATACCACAGTGCCAGGCATGGTGGCTCATGCCTGTAATCCGAGCACTCAGAAGGCAGAGACAGGAGGATTGCTGAGTTCAAGGCTTGCCTGGGCTATATAGTGAGCTCAGGACCAGCCTGAACTACAAAGTGAGACCCTGTCTCAATAATAATAATAATAATAATAATAATAATAATAATAATAATAATAAAAATAAAACATTAGTCAATGTACCTAAAAACAGTGGGTTCACACATTTGAGGCCCCGATTTCAATACAGCAAGACACTGTCTTGGTGAAAGATATCATGTAATTGACTCTATTAATAAATTCTATGTAAAATACATATTTCAGTGTTTTTCAAAGGTTATTTGTCAAAATCCAAATCAATATCTGAAGCAGGATTTCACTAAAAATCTATTAGGCAAACTGTTACCACTTTGTGATATATATCCTCCTAAGCCTCATGTGGTCAGAGGTGGGGCTTTCAGAAGTGGCTGGATCTTTTCAGAGAAGAAGTGATGGTGATTTAAGTGTGTACTGCTGGGACTAAGGTGTATGATTACTGAGTAGGTCCAATGATTGGTTTGTCACAGGTCTGGATGTGGATAATGGCAAGCTCCACACTAAGGGTGTGAAGCTTAGATAGTATATGAGACAGAAAGAAGGTTGTTCCTTGCTGCTTCACTGCATTGCTCTTTTGGAGGCCTTTTACTTACCATGATCTGTTTTTCTTCTGTAAGGCCCTTCTGGGAGGTCTCCCTGCCTTGGAATCATCATTGGAGCTGAAACTTCTACAAACTGTGAGTTAATAAATCTCTCCTCCTTTAACTCTGAGTGTTTGGCAGCTAAGACATAAACTAACAATAGAAAAAAGCTGTTACTTAAACTGATCAGTAGATATGAAAACTCTACTATCATATTTCATAATATAGAGAATGAGCTATTTTCTTTAATACCCAGAAAATAAGTATTTTAACTTTAATGATTTTTATTGAAGGATATTTTGAAAGGTCTATCTAGTCAAATAATTAAAAATAATAAGAGCATCTCTAGTGAAAATGAAGACAAAAAGGTCTTTGAGTTTTCAGTTCATTTTAGGTCTTCATTATGATCACATTCGACATTGAGAATTTGTACCTGCAAACACTATATTTTTTCCCAAGATATAACTATTACAAATGGATTTGCTATGAACATAGGTGAACACATGTCACTGTGATATGATGCCTTTGATTCTTTCATGAGTATACCCAGCAAGGACACAGCAGGGTCAAATGGGACTTCTAATCACATTGAAGAATCTCTATACTGACTTCCATAGTGAGTAACCTAACAATTTTTGCAGATTTAAAAAAATAATATTAAAATATAAAATCAAATATTTGTTAATAAGTAAGTTTGGGCAGATTTCAAGAATCAGAATAATACAAAAAACATTTATGTATACTACACTAAAGTGCTTATTTAAATAAGTCTTATTTAACAATATCAAAATAGTAATAAATTTAATAAAGTGGTCTATTGATAAAACATTTTAAAATAAAATTAAAGAAAATTAAGGATAAAACTAAAGAAAATTAATATATATATATAAATATATATATATATAAATATATATATAAATATATATATATATATATATATATATATATATATTAGGGGTTGCAGTGGTCAATAGTTTTGAACTTCTGACTTTAAAATAGAGACTGTAGTATACCTCCATGTATACAACTGAGTTTGCCAATGAGGCAAATATATTTCAATAGAAAAAGATTGCTTATAAGAAATGGATTTTAAAATGATTGATAACTATATATGATTATAAGAACACTCATCTGTACAGTGATACAACATATAGGAAAAATAAAACAGATTACATGTAAAATCCCCTCAAAATGAAACCTTAATGAAGAAGCAAAAATAATTGAGATATTGAGTTAGATAAAGATATCATCTCTGATCCATAAGAAGTATCATCTAAGAAAAAATAAAGTTTGGACGTCAATAAAATTGCAAATAATTGTTTTCATAAAAGACAAGAAAATAAAAATGTAAGTGAATAGTAGAACATATTTTCCAATTATGTCAAATATGGAAGGGTTTGTGTCTAGAAAAACAAAGAAATCTCTTAATAACATAAAAAATAAATATTGGAGTAACTACACAGTGATGATCTTATTTTCAAAAAATAAGACTATTAATTGATGATACTATTTGTTGTTATATAAATGTAAATTAAAATAAAAATTAAAGGCTACTGCATACAAATCAGAATGTCTAAAATTAAATATACTGATCATACCAACTATCAATGAATGTATGGAGCAACTGGAATGCTTCCCAAAGCTCATGTAAATGCAAGATGCTATGCCCAATTTTTTTTTTTTTAACAGGGTCTTGCTTTGTAGTTCAGGCTGGCCCTGAGCTCTGAGCTCACTATGTATCCCAGGCAAGCCTCAAACTCAGCAATCCTCCTGCCTCTGCCTCCCAAGTACTGGGATTCAGGCATGAGCCACCACGCCCGGCACTGTGATATGTGGTATTAATTGCTGGTGCGTGTGAGTCACCACGCTCAGCATTGTATGTGGTTACAGGGATCAAACTCAGGACCTTGCGCCTGCAAGGCAGGCAATGGAACCACTGAGCTAAATCTCCAGCCCCGTTACATCCAATTTTTAAACAATTTTGTATTTTCTTAGAAATCTAAACATGTCCATGAAATGATACTAGCATTTCATGCTAATACTTATATAGGTTAAATAAATAATATATATTGCTTCTTTCCTCTGAGAACAAATCTCCACAAACATATGACTTAAAAATGACACAAGTGTGGCCAGGTGTGGTGGTTCACACCTGTAATCCCAGCACTCAGGAGGCAGAGATAGGAGGATTGCTGAGTTTGAGGCTTTCCTGGGCTACATAGTGAGCTCAGGGCCAGCCTGAACTACGAAGTAAGACTCTGTCTCAAAAAAAAAAAAAAAAAAAAAGAAAAATGACACAAGTGTGACTTTACAGTTATTAGAAAAGAAGAATTCAACATGGGACTTAATGGACTAAAATCAAGGCTTTTGTGAGCTTACCTTCTTTTTCTTCTTTTTTATTGTTTGTTTCTATATATGATATGCAGAACTTGTCTGGCTTATCTTAACAATATATATCTTAACACACAATAGATCATCATGTTATTTTACAAATAAAGTTATTTTATTTCCTCAATGGCCTTATGATTATACACATTTTAATGAATTACTTATCTCTTTGTTGTATCATTATGTAATGTTTACTTCAACTTCCCATACTATAAAGTGAGATATAGTGATAGGAGATAGAAAATAGGTTAGAATAAAATCTTAAAAATTTGTCATAAGTGTTGAGCAAATACCATATTTGTGGTAGTGTCTTTGTTATCCTCAGAGTTACTGTGGGGGAATTTGCTCTGTGTTCATCTAAAACCTGTTGGTTCATCTTTCCCCAGACTTTAAAAGCCCAGAGGAAACAATAGTTTATGTTTTCTTTTAAAGCTACAGACCTGAACTCAAAAGTATTATTTAAAATGCCATAATGTGATCTAAGTTGGGGAAGCTCTAAAGCAGCTATGATGTGTTATTTACTATAACACTACTACTGATAGTGAGCTATAGAACACAATGCCATTTCACATAGGCCTTAAAATGTCTGTGATTGTAGTCAGGGCTTTGAAGCCTTGTTGATAAAAAGGAAATATTTACTGACAAATTTTACTCAAATTATATAGCATGAGAAATTTCTTTTCTTCAGTCAGATATTATCATAATATCTGCGTTATAGTTAAGAGGTTTATTCTCATGCTCTCTTTGCTTATACAAATAAATTTTAGGAGAATTTTATTTAAAGATTGAGTTGGATTTTTCAGTAAAAATTTTTGACATGACTGAAAATGTATATAACATTACTACCCTTTGCATAAAATGTATTAGAATATAAGAGTAAACATTCTTAAGCATAAATATGTTATTTATGTAAGTCTTTGTATTTGTATACAGAACTAGATGTAGTTATATAGATGTATGGGTAAATGAGTCCAGTTTAACAATAGCAGCAACAACAAACCTGACATGCACTATCACTGTACACTCTCAGAAAATAAAAAAAAATCTGTCTCAACCCATAAAATTTGTATTGCATCACCTGATGTATAACATATTTTGTGAAGTTCTAATGATCAACTCTTGATGAACCCTAGATAACCCTAGTAGTTCAGTGACCTAGAACTGCTGAAATAGCATGCTTTTAGATTCCCCAAATTTGTGTCAGTCATGAAGAAATGAATGTCTCAAGTACAAAGTACATTTTATATCAGAATACTTGAAATACAATAAGCCTTTAAATCTTCATAAAAGATGTGTATTGACCATTTTTGAATGCAATTTTGTATATATAAAAGATTATTATTCAATGATTTTTTTTTTTTAGACAGGGTCTCGCTTTATAGTTCAGGCTGGCCCTCAGCTCACTATGTAGCCCAGGCAAGCCTGGAACTCAGCAATCCTCCTTCCTCTGCCTCCCGAGTGCTGGGAGTCTATTCAATGATTTTAATTTTGAAGGCTTTGTACTCCAACAAAACATTCTTAGAATATTTTGAAATTGAGAAAAAATGTTTGAAGGTCTCTTTTTTATTGACAGTTATAGATAGATATTTCTTCATCAGAGAAACAAAAGAAAAAGTCCAGATATTAGCATGACAAGAAGTAGATGAAGTAAAACAACCTAACTATACAGCTCTCCAAGTTCAGTACAGAACTCTAGTACATTAAACTACAATGTTATTGCTTCCAGTAATTAAGCAAGTTTCCTATATCATATAGCCTATCTGAGGATATATGATATAGGAAAGGATGTAGAAAATATTTTATTTTAGCTTCAGTTTGCACTTTCCAGATTAACTTGAAAGGAGGAACATGAAAAGTTTAGATATTATCTTTTCTTTAATAGACAATAGTCTTGTTTAGATTTCACATGAAGATGAAAGGTTTACTTTCAATTCCAGGGGAGCCTTAATAGTTGCTTGCTATAATTCAGTGGATCTCTTAAACTCTTGCACTCCGTTTTCTCTTCCTTGAATTTTTTTTCTCCCCGAGACAGGGTCTCAAATATTTCATTTCTATTTTGTACATAATATTTATTTCAAGCAAAGGAATATCTGTTTTTTTTTTTTGAAACAGGGTCTTGCTTTGTAGTTCAGGCTGGCCCTGAGCTCACTATGTAGCCCGGGCAAACCTGGAACTCAGCAATCCTCCTGCCTCTGCCTCCTGAGTGCTGGGAATACAGGCGTGAGCCACCACACCCAGCATTATAGGGTGTGTTACTGATTGCTGGTGGGTGTGAGTCACCACACCCAATATTGTATCATTGTATGCAGTTACTGGGATTGAACCAAAGACTTTGTGCTTGCTAGGCAGGTGTAGGAACCACTGAGCTAAATCTCCAACCCCCAACAAAGAAAAAATTTTAATAAATTAAGATGTTTGTGTTTTTAGATCAATTCATTTATTTATGAAAATATATAGCCTTTTATTCATTTTATCTCCATAGACAATTGTTTACATAGCATTTGCTAGGGAATTTTATAATCTTCTGAAAATTATCACTAGTGCTTAAAACTTAAGTGATTTTATTTGAAAAACATAGAAATACAGAAGTGCTATTTTTGATTCAAGGTGAGCTTTACCCTTTTGCTGAGTTAAAATCTTAGAAATCTGTTTTCATTTTTTAAAATGTCAGAATTATTTAAAAAGTATAACCATAACTCTGTCAATTGCCTATATTCATACAATTGTTTTATTTAAAGGAAACAACATTAAGGAGAAATCTCCTTTGCAATATTTAGTAAGAACAATTCACATAAAGCGTGATCTGGATTCATTATTTTGTTCTTTGCTCACAGCGACAATACTTTCTGTTGTTATTTCAGTATTTTCCTACAGATTCATTCAAGTTGTATAGCAATTTTCAACCATTTATTTATTTATTTATTTGTTTAGTTATTTGTTTGTTTGTTTGTTTTTGCTTTTTGAGACAGGGTCTCGCTTTGTAGTTCAGGCTGGCCCTGAGCTCACTCTGGTGCCCAGGCAAGCCGCCGCGAACTCAGCAATCCTCCTGTCTCTGCCTCCTGAATGCTGGGATTACAGGCGTGAGCCACCATGTCCGGCATTGTGGTATGCGGCGTTGATTGTTGGTGGGCTGGTCTCCACGTCCAGCATTCTATGTGGTAACCGGGGATCGAACTCAGGACCTTGCGCTTGCAAGGCAGGCACTGGAACCACTGAGCTAACCCTCTGGCCCAGCCTTTTATTTTTGAATAAAGTTTAATGACCCTGGTTTGCCTTCTTGTAAATATATTTGAATTATTTGTTTCTGTTTTAATTGTTATGGTAAGATCCACCTTAGATTACTGTGTCATGGAATGATTAAAATATAAAATACATTTATTGCAGTAGTTTTACTGGTATATAATGAAGGTACTTTGTGCTTATTTGTTTATTACACCGTGGGATTATCTATTGGCCTTATTATGGTTGTGGCATATTTATATCAATATCTATATATCTCTATATATATTATAAAGAGTTATATAGATATATATTTATATATAGATATGTCAGAATCATTTTTATAGATGCAGATAGATTATATAGTTAGAATGAGAAACTAATATCAGAGGTACTACAATGCAACCATTTTTTTCATTTCAGAGAGAAAACTAACCAAAGATAACTAAATTGAATGCTAATATCCTCATTGCTTCTAATAGAGTCTACATTTTTGTTAAACAGTTTACTATCTTTTCATCTTCATATTTTAATGTGTATTTTTGGACTCATCATATCATGTGTCTATATATTCCCTACTCATTGTTCCAGAAGGGGTGATTACTTTTTATTCATAGCTATCACCAAATACACAGATAGAGGTTAAATAAACATGAATGAAGATAAAATAGCACGCCGGTCTCAGTAGATATATTTAGAATTCATTAACTAATATTAGTATATATTAATTTATTAAACATGTGTACATAAATACTTTGGCATAAACATGAGAAATATATATGAAAGTATTTAATTTTTAACATTATTTGAACAAAGTATTCACATAAAAGAGATACTCAGTGGATATCTTCTAAGCACCATGTTTGTGTTTATTGTTATTTTTTTAAATAACATCAAAATGCTGACATATATATTATTCACGAAACTCTGGGACACATTCACAGTAATTTTAACATTCTCCCCAGACATAATAGAATGCTATCTTCTCAATAGATTTTACAGTTTTCAATTTTCCTTTCACAAATCCTAAATAAGTTCCATTTCTTAAAGTCTAATGTATTTCAATATATGCCATCTGTAACTCAATTTTTCTTTTTTCAGCATTGCAGAAGTCTACTTCAATTCCAATATATTTTCAATGGCTGGATGTTTTTCTTTAATCTTGCTATCATTTTAAGCACACCATTTCAACACTGAAAGAAAAATACACTTTACCCCAAATGTACTGAGATTTCTGTCGTTGTAATTTTGCTTTAGAGGGTATATTTCCCCTTTACTTATTTTTTATTTAATCAGTTATATAAAGGCAAGAAGAGCCATTAGGAAAAGGCCTTTAGAACTTATTCAATATAGAGCTATTGATAAGTAATGTCTAATTTTGATGTTTTGAATTTAATTAAGGGAATTTAATAAAATATTTTTAAGAGTTAAGAACAACCAAAAGTTTCAAATTTTCATTGCTTCATATGTAAAGAAAAGACACTTAACCAAGGTATAAAATAATTGTTTAAATAAATCTGAGTGTATTTTATATATTGATTTTTCCAGATATTCAAAACTTTTACTTTCTTTTTAGAGCATAAGAAGAAAAACATGTTCTCATGTTTTACTGACAGATTGGCTAAACTCCACAGAAGTACTTTTAAAACAGAGGATATGTACCTCACTAAATACACTTGATCTTAGCCAAAAGGCCAAGAAGCGATCTCACTAAATATTCTACCAATATTTTGAGTAAAATATTAACTTACAGAAATAATTTTTATGAAATGTGATGATCAGTTCCTGACATTAATATGAATATATTTTATTCAATAGTGGTGAAATTAAGGTGAATTATCAAAGGTAAACAACACTATGGAATGAAATTGTTGTTGGTGGTCATTTATCATTCTCCAAAAGAATCTTTTGTTCTTTTATTCCAGAAAGCTCAGTTTCAGAACAGAGTAGTGTACCAGAAAGCACAATTACTCCATTTAATGAAAATCTAAGAGCTCCTTCTGAGAATTTTGGGGTCTTCGTACCTCTGATGAAACAAGCTAAAAAAGGAGACACTGTATTGGTAAGGATGTTTGACTCTGACTATTAAGGGAATATTGAACTATTTCTCCACAATGCATGGAAAGAGGACTATTTTGGATTGCAGGTGATCCTCAAGGGCACCTGTTAGTATCCTGTGCCATGATATTAAGACCAATGGGCAATTACAACAATTCTACATAGGCGGAGTAGAAAATGGCCTAGAACACTGATGAGCATAGATACAGGTAACCCAGTTGGGTAAGAACCAAGACCTGCTGAAATACTTGCTGAAGATCGAGGGAATACAGAATGGGCAGTAGAAGAAAATAGTTATAAATATAGCTATGTGTGATCTATTACAGAAATAAGGATTGTAACTGTTCTCAGTGTATCTTTCCTATTTGTTAGTATGTTTGTGCACATAGACATATGTATTAACAAACATCTTTGTTTACTTTCCTTGTAACATAATGTTGATAGACATAATATTGGTTCTTATAGCCTAATGTTTAAGGTAGGGAATTTTAAGAGATGAGTAAGCATTACCTAAACAATTTCAACTTCTAGTTCTAGTCTTTTTTTTTTTTTTTTTTTTTTTTTTTTTTTTTTTTTTTTTTTTTTTTTTTTTTTTTTTTTTTTTTTTTTTTTTTTTTTTTTTTTTTTTTTTTTTTTTTTTTTTTTTTTTTTTTTTGAGACAGGGTCTTGCTTTTTAGTTCAGGCTGGCCCTGAGCTCAGTATGTAGCCCAGGCTAGCCTCAAACTCAGCAATCCTCCTGCCTCTGCCTCCCAAGTGCTGGGATTACAGGCAGGCACTGGAATCACTGAGCTAAATCTCTGGCCTCAAATTCTATTCTGATGAAAGAGTTACTGTGTTTGTGTTTGTATGTGGAATAGTTGGGTTTCTATAAGTCTGCTCGTGCATATGGAGAGGGAAGTATGATTTAAGGAGTTGTGTCTTATTGTCATGCTAAAAAGAGGGACATTGCCACCGTTAATTATGAAATGTCAGCTTGATGAAACTAAGAGGCACTTGACAATTTAGTAAAGTTCTGGATGTGTTGATGGATAATCAATGTCGAAGATGAAAACTGATGAAAAAGACAACACTAGGATTACAGCATAAGAAACATTTCCTGTTTCTTATTTCTCTGAAATCCATTCTGGTCTATCCTTTCATAAACATGACTAAAAGCTAACATTTCAGCTTTATCATAGTCTAATTAATTCACTGAGTTTTGAATTATAAATATTAATTTAATTTTACTATTTTAAATGTTTAAACCTGATTTTGGACTTTGTCTCACATATCTGATCTCCATTTTTATAAGCAATTAAGTAAAATACTTTTGTGCTGTGTTTATAATGCCAGAAGCATATTATCCATCTTATACTTCTTTCTTCTTAGCTTTGTTCCATGATAATCTTTTTTTTGTGATTTTGAGATATTTCACTAAAGAATTTTTAACTCATGGAAATATTTGTAGCTGTTAGAATTCTGTCATTTCAAAATTATTTGCCTTTTTCTTTGTCAGACAAATGTAAAAAGAATCTCCTAAGTTTCATGCTAACTTAAATTACTTACTTAAAATTCTACACATTACTTCCTATCCATCTGTATTAGTACGAATTTGAAGGAAATCTTGCATTTAAAACAGTTATAATCATAGACAATTGTGCATAATGTCAATTACTCAAATCAGTAGCAAAGTTAATAAACTGCTTGCTCTGCTTCATTTTACCCATAAATAGATGGATATTTGTTATGATATTCTTGGTTTATTCTAGGAGATTCTAGAAATTAGACCAAAGTAGACATTGGTTTTTAATTAAATAACTCACATATCCTCATTTAAAGAAGATTCATTAGATAGTCATGTTGAGTCATACTTATGTATTTTGTCAATTCCCATTCCTGATATTTTCATCTTGCATATAAACTTTGTCTTTCACTTTCTTGCCAGATCAGTTACTAAAGAATTTTTTTTAAATGCCAGGCACTATGCTAATCTTAAATGGTAATTTCCTTCTGAGGATCTAATACATTTCACATTGGACAGTAGCATGAATGTTTTTCTATAAGTTTATTCATCGCTTAAATCCATAGCCTAATAAGTGTATAATTAATTGTTATAAAACACATCTATGTTTGAGATTGCCTGCATGTATTTATATATACATATGCATAATTATTGTTATAGTTCATGTCTAGATGTCTCCCAAGTCCTCATGCAGTTATAGGTAAAACTTTATGGAGGTGGCTGGATATGGAACGTGTGATGTTGGGATCAAGGCTGTATAATTCCTAAATTAATACACTGATTGGATTGGCATAATCTGTGTAGCATTAATGGTACCCCACCCTGGGTGTGAGTGTTATTCTTTCTAGGACTAAGTAGGTTGAATAAAATAAAAGGGCTAGAAAGAATCGCTGGTTTCTTGTTGCTTATTGCTACTTTGCTATTTTCTGCCTTCTGCCTGCCCTGCTTTGCCAGGACTGTGTATCCTCTGTGATGCCCCACTGCCATGCCACCTTACCTTGGAGCCAGCTGACTATGGACTGAAATCTCTGCATACTCTGAACCAAATAAAACTTTGCCCCTTTAAGTTTGCTTGTCAGGCACTGTCTCATGAGAAAAGTAACTAAGACAATTATGTATACACACAATTTTAAGTAAGTCATGTTGGGCAAAGAGTATGATAAAATATATCATCTGTTACAATTTAAAAAAATAGTATAAGCAAATAGGCAAGAATATGATGATAACTATTTTTCAAGGGAAACAAGTTAATCAGTTGCTATTTCAAAAAAAATGAACTGTTCAGCAAACTATTATAAATATGAACAATGAATATAAACCATTTTGTGTTCTACCAAATAATTTTTTAGATTGGGAGTCAAGTAGTCTTCAATTTGTGTATCAATAAAATGCAACTTGATATGATTTTAAAATACCCAACAGATTTACCTTGTAAGAAAAAGTTATGTCCTCATTACCATACAACTACAAAAGAAGAGTAAATTAGACCTAACAGAAAACTCATGAAGAAAGTGATTATATTGATAAAAATGTGTCCATATGGAATAGAGCAGAAAATGAAAACCAATAACTATAGAAACTACTCATGCCATTATGCAAATATTAAATGTGAACAGCTGGTAGAGAGAAAAAATTATCATGCCTGGTATTTAATAGCCAAGTTGTTATACAAACACCTTTTACTGTTGGGAATGTAATTTTCTTAAATCAAATGCTTCAATCAACCATCATAAAGATTGTGTCATGTTTCCACAAGCAAAGAAATTACTGTTTTTTTTTCCATTCCCTATTTAGACCAGAGGGTAAATAAACTTATTCATATAATCATTCAGAAAATTTTCTAGTCAGTACAAAGAGCAGAGTATTATAAAGGTATCTAGAAAATATAATATTTGATCAAAAGCTTTATAAAAGACATGACATGTTTTAGGCTCACAGAAGTGACATTAATGTCACTATGAGAATTGATGGAAATTTGTGAACAATATAAAAGGGGATATTATCATTTACTGATCCCATTCCCCTGAGCTCCCTCTGCCCCATACATATATATATATATATATATATATATGTATATATATACATATATATACATACATATACACATATATATATGTATATATATGCTTTGTTACCTTTCTTTTTTCAATTGAAATATTTATTGGTACATTTTATGTACATCTCACAATCACACTCAACACTGGGGATTTTGTACCAGCAGATGACAGAAGTTAATTATCAATTTTACCTATATGTCTACCCACCTACAACCCTCCACCCCTTATATGCATGCTATTTCTTTTTCTTTCTGAATCATATTTATTATTTCCCCTCATTATTTTTCCCTCACAACATCCCCTTTGAATATTTTCTATTTTACAAAATCTACCATACACTCTAAAAATCATTTACATCTACAGGTTCTCATACAAGAGAAAAGATACAGTACTTACATATGTGTGATATATTTATTTCACTTATTAGTGTGTCCTCAAGATGTATCCATTTGCCCATAAATAAATGAAAGTTGTCATTCTTTATGGAAGAGTAATATTCCATTTTATATATTAAAAAATAAAAACACATCTTCTTTATCCAGTCTCCAGTAGCTGGGCACTTGGGTTGTTTCAAGAGTGGGCTATCACAAACTGAGCTGGTATGAACATGAGTGCACATACGACTTTACAATATGATTCTTTTAATTCATTTGGGTATATTCCTAGAAGTGGAATAGCAGGGTCAAATGGGAACTCTAATCCTAGTTTTCTGAGGAATCTCCACACTGATTTCCTCAATGGTTGCACAAGTCTACAATCCCACCAACAGTGGAGAAGGGTTCCTTTCTCCTCGCAGCCTCACCAGCATGAGAAAAATATTCAAAAAGCCAAACACAAAAATCACCACCACAGGGGAATTCAGGGAAAAGGGAAGTAGAGCAAACCGAAACTCAAACACCAGCAAAAGCAGATCTAGTAAAATGGAAATCAGAACTCATCTCTGAGATGAAAACAGAGATGCTGTCCACAATGAAGGACTTCATTAAAAAAAAAAAGAGATCAGCGAAATGATAGAATTTAAGACAGCAAAAGCACTGGAACCTTTTAAATAGTTTCAAGCAGAGCTCTAGGTGATGAAGAAGGAGAAAGAAAGTTTGTGAAGTAGGATGAATGAAGCAGAGAACCGAATCTCAGACCTAGAGGACAGGGTAACAGCCAATGAACAGGAAAGACATTATCTGTGGAAAAGGGCAAGGGACCATGAGAAATCAATCCAACAGCTTCTAGATGTTTCCTTTTATAGCATCAAATTTTCTTTCCCTTCTTTACATACCCATACTTTCTTTTCTTTTTTGAGTTGTAAAATGTATGATGTGTTGTGAAATAGGAAGAAAATATTCATTTAATAAATTGAATGAAAAATTCTTTTGAAGTAGAATTGGAAATCAAATTCTTACAAAATTTACCAGTTACAATTTATTCTAAGGTGATTGTAGAAATAAAGAAGGAATCCTTCCAAATGAAATGGAGACATTGTTAATTTTTACAGAAATATGACACAGTTTATGTTATATTAGTCTCCTAATTCTTATAATCACTTGTACTCCACAGTTGGAAAGCTAAGGTTACTAATAATAATATGATTAGCAGTATCCCTAACATGACCAACAAACGAAATGAGCCTCACTAAGTGTGTTTTGATTTAAATTGGAAAGTGAATATCTGACACTCCTTTCTCCTTCAAGGTTACAGTAAATAGCAATGAAGAATAAATAAAGGAAAATTGTATTAAACAATAATAAATGAGATGAAAATATTTTTCAGAGATTTTAAAAAAGAAAATAACCTTTATAAAGCTCTTATTAACTGTGCTGCTATGAACCTGGGTGTAATCTCTATTCCTGTAATTTCATGTCTTTAACTTTTTTTTAATTGAATTCTTTATTGGTACAATTTATATACATCTCAAAATCACATATAACATTGGGAAATTTGTACCAGTATATGCCACAAGTTAATTCTCATTTTTACCCATATCCCTACCCACTCCCCCCTCCTCCCCCCTTATACATGCTCTTTTATTTTCT
>PVIC010010043.1:8520-33142 GCA_004025085.1 Thryonomys swinderianus
GGCTGGCCCTGAGCTCACTATGTAGCCCAGGCAAGCCTCGAACTCAGCAATCCTCCTGTCTCTACCTCCCGAGTGCTGGGATTACAGACGTGAGCCACCACGCCCAGCGATCACTTTGTTTTTGTGTCTCTTCATGATACTTGCTGTATACTTTAAAGTATTTGTTCAATATTGTCATTTTTATTATTCAAATCTACCCATATTCACGTACAAAGTCCTTGATCAATCACAGATAAGGTAGTTTGAATACTAATCTTTTTTTTTTTTTTTTTTTTTGAGACAGGGTCTCCCTTTGTAGTTTAGACTGGCCCTGAGCTCACTATGTAGCCCAGGCAAGCCTTGAACTGAGCAATCCTCCTGCCTCTGCCTCCCGAGTGCTGGGATTACAGGCTTGAGCCACCACGCCTGGCACTGTGGTATGTGGTATTGATTGCTGGTGGGTGTGAGTCACCACGCCCAGCATTGTATGTGGTTACAGGAATAGAACTCAGGGCCTTGCGTTGCGAGGCAGGCGCCAGAACCACTGAGCTAAATCTCCGGTCCATATATAAATATTTTTTGTTTCCTTTTTACACCATGATAGTTTCTTTTCTATTTGAATGTTTACTGGTACATTATATATACACATCAAGATTATGGTCAACATTGAGAACTTGCACCAGTATATGACAAGACTTAATTCTCAGTTTCCCCTTCCTCTACCCACGCTACTACAGTCCCCCATACCTATATGCACAAGCTGTTTCCTTTTTTTAACATCATTTTTTTCTTTCACTTCATTACTTACCCCTAAACCCCATTTGCCTTTGAATATTTACTATATCACAATATCTATCATGCATTTGAGGACTGATTTACATCTTCAGTTTCTCATACCAGAGGGAAGATATGATATTACATATCTGGGACCTATTTTTTTTACTTACGAGTATGTCCTTAAGGTATGTCCATTTGAATATAAATGACTCAAAATTATCAGTTTTATGGCAGAGTAATATTCCATTTAACAAACAAAAACATATCTTCTTCATCCAGTTTAAAATTGACAGGTATTTGGGTTATTTGGTGGAGCATATCACTGTCCCCAGTTTTCTTTCCCTTCTCTACTGACACCTAGGCCCTTTTCCCTTCAAATATTTTCTATTCCTCAATATCTATCATACATTTTAGAGCTCATTGACATATTCAGTTTCTTATACCAAAGAAAAGATATAGTATTTACACAACTGTAACCTATATATGTCAGTTATGTGTACGTCCTCAAGATATGTCCATTTGAGTAAAAATGACTCAAACATATTTTTATAGCAGAGTAATATTCTATCTTATAAAAAATCATATCTTCTTTATCTGGCCTCCAGTTGATAGGCATTTTGGTTTATTCCAAGACTTGGCTATCACAAATTGAGTTGTTAAAAACAGGAGCACACATATGTCTCTGTGATACGAATTTTTAAAAATCTTTCTTGAGTATCCCTATCAGGGGAATAGCCAGGCCAAATGGGACCTCGAGTCCTAGATTTTTTGAGGAATCTCCACACTAATTGCTATAGTGCTTGCACCAGGCTACATTCCCACCAACCATGGATAAGAGTTCCTTTCTCCCCACAGCCTCAACTGCATTTATTTTTAGTGAACATTGAGATAGCAGCCACTCTTTGTTGAGTAAGATGAAATCTCAGGATTGTTTTCATTTGCATCTCTCAAATGACCAAAGATGTTATACATTTCTTCATATGCGTCTTACCTTCTTTCACTTCTTCCTGGAAAGTGTCTGTTCATTTCAGGTGCCCTTTTTTGAACTTTTTTTTTTTTAATTTGGGAGGTTGGTCTTTTAAAGTTCTTTATATATTCTAAATAGTAGCTCTTCATCTGAGAAACAGCTGGTAAAAGATGTTCCCATCTTACCAGTTGTCTTTTGGCTCTGCTGCTTGTTTCTCTTGCTCTGCAGAAGCTTTTTAATAAGGTGAAATCCCAGTTGTTTATTTCTTTGGATAGTTCTCATACTGCAGAGTTGTTTTCTCTCTCTCTTTTTTTTTTCATGAAGTCTTTCTCCATGTCAGTGTCTCCAAGGGTTCTCTGTAACCTGTTTTTGCAACGCGTTTAGTGTTTCTGCTTTAATATTTAGGTATCTAATTCTCTTTGATTTTTGTTTGGTGCATAGTGAAAGAGATAGGGCTAGCTTTAGTCTTTGGCAAGTTAAAGCCCAGTTTTGCAGTACCATTTTTTAAAGAGGATGCCTTTCCTGCTTTGAGGATAATTGACTGCTTTTTCAAAGATGAGATGGCTTAGTGTATCTGGAGTTGTTTCTGGATCGCCTAATATATCCCACTGGTCCTCAGGTCTGTTACTTTGCCAGTACCATGCAGGTTTTTTTTTAAATCATGGGTTTATAGTATAGTTACACGTTGGGGATCATGATACCCCCTCCATGTCCTCATTGCCTAGAATTACTTTTGATAATCAAGGTGTCTTGTGGTTCCAGATAAATTTTTTGGATTATTTTCTCTAGCTCCGTGAAGTATGGTGTTAGGATTTCAACTGGAATTGTGTTGAATCTATATAGCAGTTGTGGGATTATAGCCATTTTAATGATGTTTGTTCTTCCTACCCAAGAACTAGGGATGTCTTTTCATTTTTTTCTGATATCCTCTTCAATCTCCAGAGTGCTGTAGTTTTCAGCATAAATTTCTTTCAGCCCTTTTGTAAGATTGATTCCTAGGTATTTCAGTTTTGATACTATTGTGGAAGGGCTTGATTCCCCAACTACTGTCTCAGTAAATCTGTTTGTTATACAAACCTGATTGATTTCTAAGCATTGATCTTGTATTCAGACACATTAATAAATTTGATGATTAAGTCTAGCAGTCTTTTGGTTGAGTTTTTAGTATTCTCAGTATAGAGTATCATGTCATCAGCAAATAATTATCTCAGTATAGAGTATCATGTCATCAGCAAATAATTACGGTTTAATGTCTTCCTTTCCTAACTTTATTACTTCTATTTTTTCTCTTGTCTAATTGTTGTGGCTAATGTTTCTAGATCATCTCAATAGATGCAGAAAAAAAGCATCTCACAAAATCCACCACCCATTCATGATAAAAACTCTACAGATAATTGGAATAGACGGACTTTATCTCAACCTAGTAAAAGCTATTTACAAGAAATCAACATCTAGCATCATTCTAAATAGTCAAAAACTGAAAACTTTCAGACTAATATCAAGAACAAGACAAGGATGTCCAATATCACCACTCTTGTTCCTTATAGTGATGGTCTTTCTTGAAATTTTTTTGTGTACTTCTTTACACATAATTTTAAACGAAAAATAATAAAAAGACCACGAATGTTGGAGTTCCTTTTCTCCTCCTCCTCCTCCTCCTTCTCCTCCTCCTCCTTCTTCTTCTCTTCTTCTTCTTTTTCTTTTTTTCTTTTTTTCAGGTCTCACCCTCAGGACCTCTTTTGCAAGACAGGTGCTGTTTTGCTGTGCTAAAACCCTGCTCCAGGTTATTCATTTATATTAAATTATAATTCAAAACTATCTCTAAGAAAACTATGATTGAGAAATATCAGTTTTGGAAAAACTACATAATATCTGAAAAAAGAAAATATTCCTTGGATTATGCTCTATCTCATAAAACAATTTTGGTCGCTTTTCATTTGAATTAATATTTTCCTCAGGTTTACTGTCCTCAATATATTATTGTCATATAATAATAGCTAAACCTGACAAAGTACTAAGAAAAATATTTTTAAGTCAATGAATTTTACTCTTCACCATTATGTGTTGTGAGATCCTATTTTTGAAATAATACTCAACTGCATGTGATTTAAATAGCTTTCCAAGATATTACAAGGTTTTTTTAACAGAAAAATTTATTATATATATTATATATAAAATATATTATATATATTATATATAATATATATAATATATATTATATTTTATATAATTATATATGTTATATAATTATATGTTTAAATTTATATATATATAAATTATTATTATATCTTTAAATTTATATATATATAAAATCAACTATTTGGCCTGTTCGTGTTTAGTACTGGAAATGGAACCCAAGTCCTTATAGTGTGTCAAACTGCTCCACCCTCTTTTTGAGATGGAGTCGATGTTGCCTGTCCTGGGCTCTAACCTGTGATATTCCTCCTTCATTCATCAAAATGCTATAATCACAAGAATGGGTCATCATCACAAATGGACCACTTATAATTATAACACAATCATTAGACAAAAATGATCAATGGAAAGATGTTCCTATTACTTTTCTTCTCAAAAATATATCTATATGTTTATATGTAATATTTGTTATTTTGCCAACTTTTTTGAGCTCTCTACATCACCTTTTTACTCCCAGGTTAACATTAAAATATCTTCTATAAAGTGTACTCTTATAAATTTACCCCATAGATATGAAGGTGGAAGACATTAAAGTTGTCATGTGTATAGTTTTTTATCTAAAAAAGAAAACAATAGTAAACAGAATATTAGTAAAATATAAATGCATGGGGAATTTTCAAATGATAAATTAAAATTGCCAAGATTTTAAATAACTTAAAATACAAAATCGATTTAAAAATACAATTCAAATACTTTTCCTCTAACATACAGGAGTACCTAAGATTGATAAGATTTGCTTCCTACTGATAAACTAATTTGGGGTTTTGGTTTTGCAGAAATGTTATAAGTTTTGGTACTGATCATTCATTTATGCAAGCAATCTCCAGATGTACTTGAATTATTCAGGCCAAAATCAGAATTTCAGTTTTTTTAATATATATATATATATATATACTTAAGCATAATGACAATTATAGTTTAGAAATTTAAAGTGGAATAAAATAAAGAATAATATTGTATAATATTTAATAAACAGGAGTGTCCATATTGCTATTTTAAAGGCATTAATTTTATTCTATCCCTAATGAGTGGCTACTAACATTCTATACAGTTTTCAAAGTGAGAAATCTAGCCAGATGAATATTTCAAATGTTATTAGAGTTAGAAGCAAAATACAACATACATAATCTTACTGTATATTTTATAATTGATTTAACTTTATTATGATTCTATATTTGAATGTAGCATGACTTTTTTTTTTTTTTACCTCACTCCTCTTTCTCCTTCTTCTCTTCTCTTTCTCCTTCTCCTTTTCTTTGAAACTGGAGCTTGTTATGTAGACCAGGCTGGCTTTGAACTCATTCTGTAGACTGGGCTGGCCTTGAACTTTTGGCTATTTGCTTGCCTCAGACTCCCAAGTGGTGGGATTACAGACATGCACCACCACACCTGGCTATTACCTCATTACTAAAATCTCATTCTTGATGTTAGTGACCACAAATTTATTAGATGAGGAAATCATAATTTTTATTTTAATTGAAATGTACATCTACTATTTTGATGAATAAATTTTAGTAAGCTTATTTTTAAAGTACAAAAAAATCTTAACCTTCATTTCTATTATGTTCTTTGTAACTCTTTCAGAGGAAAATAACTTGAAATTGTAAAAAAATAACTAAGACAATGTCTCTATCAGTTTGCCCTTGATGATGTAGCAGTGTCTCCTAACAAAGTCATTGATAACTCTTGCAATGTCTAAATATACCATTATTTATATAATGAAGTGACATCTGATTAAGCTTGTACTACATTAATAAAAAATGTTTTAGGAATATTTTATTTCAGGTCACAGAAATATGGGTTGTGTCATTGCATATTGGAGTGCAGTTTTGTTGTACTAAGGATGAACATGCCAGGCACTGAATTATTAGAACCCATGTGGAGAGAGGCAGTTACCCTGCTGTAGATCTATCTCAGATGATTCAGAGCATTTCTGATACTGCCCTGCACAATGTGTACATGAATAAAAATCATGCTGAACATGCTTAGCCCAGAACAAGGAGATTAAACTTTTGTTGATTTAAGCAATTGTTTTTAAATCTGATAAATTATATATAACAGGTATATTCAAAGTAGTATAGACTGCATTCAGAATATTCCATTGGAGTCCTCTGTCATTCACAGGAAAACCTGAAAATGAAATAAGAAAGCTTTTATCTGGTATGGAATATTTTAGATAGTGTGCTTATTTTAAACCAGACTTAACTTTCTTGATCCTTTGATGCACACTGATTTGACAGACTTATAATTTATTATCTCAAATACACTAGAGTATATAGTAGTGATCAAATACTAATTCTAATGGTGAAGAATTTGCAATTTCCTGACTGTTCCTGTTGAGACATATGCAACAGAGCAGCATCTATGAACATTCATAGGTTTGAATTCCTTCTTGGCCTATTAAACTCTCATTTAGAATTCTTCCAGATAGAAATCAGTTTGAGAATTACATTCACCATTCCAAGATGCCAACATCAAGCAACGGTTTCTCTGTGTATCTCTAGAGCATAGTCTACTAGGAGAGGACGAAAGAAAGTTTTGATTTGGTAATGGCTTAAAGTCATTTCAAGATATGATATAATTTTCTCATTCATGAAAAATTAGATCGACCTCAGTTTAGTTCTTTGGAGAATTGCCTTTTCAAGTATAACCTTGGCCAGCTATAAATTCAAGTGATTTTAACTTTTAGACTCTATGCTAAATGCTAAATGTTTTTTTTTTCCTTAGTTCTGGAGGAAATTTTCAACTTTCCTTGAAAGTGGTTAATGTCATTCAAATATGATGTTCTTTAGTTCATTTCTTCCATTTCATAACACATTGTCAATGTATCCTAACTAACATGTATTAAATATCTTAATAGTTTTAAAATATAATTTTATTTTTGTTGTTACATTTGGCAAGTTTTTATTTACCAGCTAAATAATGTTATAATTAAATATATATGACTTTTCATAATTATTTTTATTACATAAAAATAAGTTCATTTTATCACATGACAGTTTTAAAACGAAATTTCCTTCTTTTATATTCAAGGACAGCTAAAAGCACTTATCAAACAAATATTGTAAAAGCTAATAGTTAATTCTTAATTGTGATATCATTCACTTTTAAATTAAGTATGAAAAATAAGCATATTATCACTATACTTATTAGAGTACATCTTCGTGGCATTTTAGTCAATAATGTTCTTAACTACATTCAACAGAAAATTTTATGTTATAGATTATTGTTTCATAAAGAAAAATTAAACATTATAACAATTTACTAAAATGAGTTATAAACATTTGTTTAGCTGTTTTAATTATGAAAAATCATACAATAAAGATTACTATTAATATTAGTAATCCCATTTTGGTGATAAGAAAAGTAAAATCAAGAGAAATAAGACAAAAACCTAAGTGATTGCTCTTTCCATTGTATTTTGATAGCCTAAAGGCAATTCGATTTAACACAACAAAGGAACTCTAATTGGAAGATTAATTTTATTACTCTGAGCATTTGTCTTTGTGTTATTATCAAAGAAAACCAAAGGCACTGCTATAATTTTAAACACAGTTTTCTTCAAACAAGATGGACTTTCCAAAGCTGATTACTCCATATTTTCCCTTTAGAGTTTATGTAGAAAACAAAACAAAACAAAACATCCTAAAACAGACCTAAAATTGCTATTAAAATAAACTCATTTAAAAAATTAAAATTATTATCTCTTTGCATCCTAATTCTATAAAGTCAGGCCAAGGGAAAACATTTATCATTATATATTTAAATGTAAAAATATAATGCTAAAATAAATCAGAAAATTATGACTGCCATTTTAAAATTAGAGATGAAAGTATAATTTCAATGATGATATAAATAATAATAATATATTGAAGTAATGGAGAAACTATTCAGTTACACCTACTTTTAAATAAACATTCATTCCTCTCTCAAACAGAAGCAAAAGGAATAGACAGGATAAAAGTGATAAAAATCAGTCATTAGACATATGAAATATATGTAGAATAATAAACCATATCCACAGCAGAAAAATAATACCTTTGAAAAATTGTAATTTTGACCCTGAGGACCAAGCTAGAACTCAGTGGGACAGAATTTGATCACATGTATAACACATTCAATCTCCAGTATATTAAATAAGGAAAAAATATCAGGAGAAAAAAAATGGAACATTAAAACATAAGAAGTAATCTAGATCAAAATCTATTAAGTTGATGTTGAATTTAAAAACTGTTTGAAATTTTAAAAAATCCTCCAGGAAATTTGAATTTATTCTTCATATAAGGAGACAAAAATTAAGAAATGTGAAGAAATATTATTTTACATTGAAAACAAATTAATAGCAAAGAAGATTCCTTAAGATAAATGTAAGGTTAATAGTTAATCTCATTTCATGATGAGGATTGTGAAATTAAATGATTGCTGTTCAAAGATATGCACTGTGAGGTCAAGTTTTCATGTAAATGTAAAAACAATACAGGGGCTGAAGGTTTCGCTCAGCGGTTCTGGTGCCTAATTACCAAGTTCAAGGACCCTGGTTCCATCCCCAATAACTACATACAACAATACTGAGGGTGGCGAGTCACACCCACCAGCCATCAGTACCACGTACTACAGAGCTGGGTGTGGTGGCTCACACCTATCATTTTAGCACTCATGAGGCAGAGGCAGGAGGATTGCTGAGATTAAGGCTTCCCTGGGCTATAATGAGCTCAGGGCTAGTCTGCACTACAAACTGAGACCCTGTCTCAAAACAATAACATCAAAATTATAGAAAGAAAGAAAGAAAGAAAGAAAGAAAGAAAGAAAGAAAGAAAGAAAGAAAGAAAGAAAGAAAGAAAGAGTCAGAAGTCAAAATCAAATAATCAAACAGAACTGTCCACCAAAAACATCAAGGTTTTACCAAAGGAATATGTATTAGTTTAAAAATCAAAATTAAAAAGAGAATATAAAAAATAAGAATGATAAATACTGTGTATTAATCTAAGTAAAACATTATAGAATTTGCACATTTGTATCACCAATTTTAAAATTCTAGGCAAATGGATAATTTACTAGAAGAAATATTTACCAAGTTTGCTTCAAAAGGAAGAGGAAAATATATAGTAATCCAGTAAGAACAATAGAAATTTTTTTTAAAAAATCATTCTAGTCTTTAAAATACATCAACACCTTCCATGAATTTAAGAACATATGGTAAATATCAACTCATTTAAGATATACATTTCATGTTGGACAAAATATTTCAGAAAATAAAGCTAAACAAAAAATCTGAAAATTCATGACGTTAAAAAGAATTAAAAATAGAATTTGGGAAAGATACAGAATACCTACAATTCTGTTTATATTAATGTCTAAAAACTCCTTAAATCTTATCAGTTTGACAGTAATTATAATAAGGTACATCAAAAGCATGAAGGCAGTGACATATTTTAACATAAAGATACAGGTCTATAAATAACACAGGATAGTATCCAATATATTTGAAAGATAAAGTCCAAATATCACATGTAATATACCATGACTTATATCAGGAAAAATAATTGTACATTTCTATAAATTGTATAAAAGCTATAAAATGAACATGAAAGAAAGAAAGTTTTATAAAAAGGAAAATGGAGTAGGATTTTTATTTTTTCCTAAATTATAAAGTATTGTATCATTCTTTGGCAATTGAAATTTATTTATATGTTATCTATACAAAGAAATAATGAAAATCAGAACAAATGTGCCAGTTCTCTATTGAACAATATAATTTGTATTAGCTTTTCTCTCTTATAATGTCTTGGTTCATTGTAATCAGTTTCAACATTTGTAAGATTTAGTATTTCTGGAAAAGAATGATTTTAAATGGCATATTTAAAAAATAGATTCTATTTTATCATATGACAGTGTTCTCTTTCCTTATACTTATTGTTTTTGTTTGTTTATTTGTTTATGAAAGACACTAGTGAAATTTTAGGTAACATTCTTCAAAGTTACCTGGCGTGAGACATATATGTGGAGAGGCACTGGGACACAAGCTCCGGCAATCCGAATGTCTTAAATGATTAAATTTTAAAATCCCTGGTAATTGTTCATGATACTTACCAGGGATTATGTAAAATTACACTAGGAAATACAGGCTAGTAGAGAAAACTACCACTTTGAAAGTTGTCTTCAATCTTCCAGGAAAAAGAAATTTTATGGATCTTGCAACAGCAACCAAATATTGTAGTCTGGGAGTAATCTGCTTTATGTTTGAACGACTTAGACTACAATTTCTTAACTCCTTCAACCACTCAAAAATTGTATACCATTGAAATTTTCTTACCCAGAAATGGAAAATGTGTACTGCTTGGGAAATAGCAACTGTGACCACCCAGGGTTGTACTTGATTATACTCAGAAATTGAAAATTGTTTATCAATATCCATATGTGTGTGTACATTCCAGATAATACAGTATTCAGTAATCACATCTATTCATAGATTATGTAACTTTATTGTCATATGGCATTGAACATCACAGATATGGAGACAAGTAGACTGTTTTCATAGTGTTAATTCTATCACACTAATTTTGTGAATTTTGAAATTTTATTTTATATTTATAAATGTTATTTCTTTCAGGAGACAGTTTTTACTGAGACGACTAGATTTCATTTCATTTGCTTAGTGAGACACTAAATATGCATCTTGAAAATTAAGAAAATACTGATTCACTAAAGTGGAGATAATAGAGGTGAAGTTAAATGAACATATAATATTCATACACTAAATTCTTTTATAAAATTTGATAATCAACATTATCTAAGTTTACATAAAGCTTAGAAAACTTTCATATAATACCTAAGACAATTGTATCTCAGACCACTCATTAACAGCCACTTACAGTGACTGAAATATTTTGGGTCACGGATATGAAAGAGTCAAAGCATTACAGTCTCTGCACATACCTCAAAATATCAAAGATTAGGGAAGAGATGTGTAGCACACATAGCACGTGGCTAAGCCATAAATGGTGTTTAAAGGTACTTATTCATCAAACTAAATTAAGCAACAATTTGTTATTGTATCAGTGATGCTATGAAATTTAATAATTGCTATTGAATATAATTTTGAACAATTAATATTAATTATATTATTTTTATATATGATCAACACATGCAGTGTCAAAGAAACATTAAAATAAGTAAAAATATCTGACTAGAAGAATGCTAACAACTTCATATTCTGTTTGTTTCTTGGAACTTCCATTGTAAAAGTACTTCTGAGTATGTGAAAATCAATTGTATACTGGTTGGATAATTGAGTTTTTCAAATTTTAATATTTTTGGTCTACTCCTTGACTATGCAACATCAATTACAAATTGCCTACCAAAAACTGCTTTCTTCTGTGACTTTTTCTGAGGGGGACATAATGGGTCCCAGTGTGCCTATAACCCGTCTCTTTCCAGAGTTGCCTAGAATCCTGTGTTTTCTTTCATTGAGTACTATATTCTGTGGCCTGTCATTGCCAGTACTTTCATCAAGGTTTGTTTCTGTTTCTTTGCCCTTTTGCGAAAACATTCTATTAAAGAGACAGAACTCAGCTCTAGGCGGAGAATGTCCATGGAAAACCACCACTGTATAGCATGTCTAGCATGAGCCAAGAACTCATCTTTTCTGGGGAAGCTACCATATCCTTGTGGATAAGCGAGGAAGTGCTATATCCATACTTTACAAAGTTAAATTGTAATAACTGTATATTTTAACGGAAGGTCTGAAATATATTCAGTTGGATTATGACAAGAAAGATGTTTTTAGAGAAAATAAGATGAAGGCTTTTTTTTTTCCAGGAAAAGACACATTTCCCTGGAATCTGCATATGGATTTGTTGTACAATAAAATGGTAGAATCATGACAGTTTCACTCCAACCTCTACTTCCAACTGTTTACCAGGAGAAAAACCTTAGCTTGTATAAAACTGGTTTTAATTCACTATTCTATTTTTTTTAATTTTAAAAACTTAAACAGCAAAAGATACATTGCCATTAATCTTAAAATACTCCTCTCCCACTGAATACATTTGTCCCTTTCTTGCTGTCATATTGGTTGTCACTGAGTCAGTGTTTCTTCCCTATATTCTAAGAAGAAAAATCATTATTTTTTTATTTTCTAGATATATCATATATAGGTGCAAATTCTCAGTGATGAATGTGCCCATAAATTCCACCGAACATGTACCAATAAATTTAAAAAAGAAAAACATAAGCTTTTAATTTTTTAAAAAAAGAAACAAAATACTATAACTCAGACTGAGAGTTTTTTCATTCATAATTATTCACTTCCACTCTGAAGTTCTCATGTCTCTTTACAGAGAGTAAGATGTAGTTACATATAATTAAAGACCAACACGAGTGAAGTATGTGCTGAGTTAAATTAATGTGTGATTTAAATACATTAAAAATATGGACAAAATAAGACTAGGAAAACAGAGGTAATTGTGTGGAATCAAACATATCTTCACAATTAAATACCAGAAACAGAATCTGCTGAGTTCTTTTTTCTTAGCCAGGTTTCTTGAAATTCTAGCTCACATGCAAGAGGTTCACCTTTCAGCCAGATCTCTACATTTATATACTTTCTATTCAATGTTTGTATCCTCTCAATGGTACTAGTCTTTTAGATATCATCTTTCTCTCTCCGTCTAGTCAGTGTGAAAATTTAGAATTTTGTCTCTGAGTTTTAGGGCTGACAGGACTACAGGTTTCTTATCTCAAATCTAGCTGCTTACAATACCCTTGGCACCTGTCATCGGTCAGGTAGACAGAAATACAAACAGGAGTCTCATCCATTTTTTTATTCTGATTTCTTTCTCTTATGACTAGGATTTATGACGTTAACCAGGTTTTGTTTGTATCAGTTTTCTTTTCAAACTTTTCACAGTTAACGTGTACCATCCAAAAAGAGTCAGTCCGTCAAGAGGACCTCTTTCTTGATAAGAAACTTATCTTCAAGCTTTTGAGGTTTCAAGTAGAAGCATAGACTCAGAGTCTAAAATTTCTAATGTGCTATGTTTACTCAGCCTCACTGAATTAAAAACATATCAGACTCTTCTATATGAGCCTACTTTGGGCTTTTGGAATTCAACAGTTTAAGGATTATCAACTATAAGAGTGTATTTAATTTGTTCTGCTTTGCATAATTTATAAGTAAACTGTAGTTATTCTGTTGTCATTTTCATCTTACTTTTACAAGTGCATAATCAAGGTATATATTTTGCTGAATGAAGTTTAAAGAAGTATTTATGACAGGCCAGAGATATAGCTCAGTGGTTCTGGCACCTGCCTTGCAAGCACAATGTCCTGAGTTCGATCCTCAGTAACCACATACAATTCTGGGCGTGGTGACTCATGCCCACCAGCCATCAAAATACCACATACCACAGTGCCGGGTGTGGTGGCTCATGTCTGTAATCCCAGCACTCGGGAGGCAGAGGCAGGAGGATTTCTAAGTTCCAGACTTGCCTGGGCTACATTGTGAGCTCAGGGCCATCCTGAACTACAAAGTGAGACCCTGTCCCCCCCCCAAAAAAAATAAAAAGTATTTATGGCTTATCAATTTCAGAAATACCAGAAACATGGATTACATGCTATGTTGTGGTCTTACATATTCCCTTTTTAAAATAATACATTATTTTAGAGATTTGGTTATTTGTTTCTATTCCTTAACCTGACGGCATTGATCATTTAATTCTTTTTTCATTCTTTCCCCTTATCTCGCCTTATGCCACAGTCATACACATAACACCAATATGCCCCAGTATATACTGACTGACTGTTTTCCAATGAAATGTTAATAAAGTAGGATATTTAATAAGCAGACCAGAGGGATTAACTCAACGTTTTTATCTTGTTAAAAATATCATTTGTAAATTTCACTTTTACGTTCGATGAAGAAGCTTGGTCTTGATACATCCTCTAATGGAGGAGGTAAAGTTCAGGAAAGGACACTACTGAGCTGACTGTGACAAGATATCTGAATCTCTTTTGTAATGCCACCATCTTAATAAAACATTTTTGATATTTCCATTTTCTTTAATATGAACAAGAAATATTTTGAGAAGTGAATATTAAGGTTGAGACATCTATTCATTAGCATATGTGATAAGACATGAAAGCCAGAAGAAACAACCGAGCTCTGATTTAGACTACTTCATGAGGCTGAGCTTAGAAAACTTGCTGTGAATAGAAGACAAAGACTTTTCTTTTAGAAAATAGATTTTAATTTGTTTTATTTTTTGTATTGTTTTTGAGACAAGTCCAGCTTTATAGTACAGGCTGGCCCTGGGCTTACTATGTAGCTCAGGCAAGCCTCAAACTCACAGCAGTCCTCCTGCCTCTGCCTCCTGAGTGCTGGGATTATAGGTGAGAGTGACCATGCCTGGCAAAAATAGATTTTTACAAGTTCACAAAATAAATGATGGATTATTAAGGTATATCACTCAAAGAAGGAATGGTAATATCATTCACAGATATGAACTGTAATATTCCTAAACAATATACACATACATTTGAGAAAATTTCAAATAATGTATGTAGGATATATTTTTTTTCTATTTAGGTAAAATTTCATTTATTTTTCTCACACATGTTTTCTAATTTGTGTTGTAATTCCACCTTACTTTGTGCCTCAAATTACTTTGTCTCTTATAGATCTGTTAGCTGTTGTCTGTATCCTATTTGTAAGATGCTAGTTGTGCTCATACATGTGATGTCTTGTGAAGTGTCTGTCTATGTATGTGTGTGTATGTGTGTGCATTTCCTTATTGCTTGCACTGTAATATAGTCCAGACTTATACTGAATATTTCTCCCTCTGTCCTAGAATACATCATTTATCTAAAGACTTTCTTTTATTAAAGGATTTTATTTGAAACCAAGATTTTTACTATTGAAGTATCATTGCTTCTGGGCTCACTCCACAGATATAACAAGGCTGTACAGCTAATTGTACAGACCCACATGTATGTCTAAGTCTATAGGTTTTGCTGTATGCCATCATTGCATATTTTTAAGTTGATTTTAAGTTAATACTTATATACCCATTTTGACTCACTGTTGTAAGGGTCATTTTAGGTTCCTCACCCTGAATGTTAAATTTAACAGGGGAAAACTTGACTTTAATCACCTTTGTCTTGCTCCAGATTGTAGGACAAAAGTGTCCAATTATTCATCATAACTTTGACAATGATATGCATGTGTATGTGCAATACAACAAAAAGTTAAATTGTTCCTTTCTCTTATTTGCCAAGTTACTGTTATCATTGATGTATGCTTTGCTTTGTCAACTATTTATACATCCACTGCTATAATTTTAATTTTTTATGCTTCTGAGAAGAGTGAAATTACTTGCTTTACAAATTTCATGCAAGCCTGAAAACTCAGAGTAAATGATCATTGCCCATGTTATGAAATTATTTTACACTTAGGTGAAATCAATATGCAAATATTATATTGAGGATATTTCATATACATTCATAAGAAATAATCAATGTAATCACACATCACATGGTTGCTCTTTTGTGACATTATTTCAGTCGCATCTGTTTCTCTCTTAGTTTGCATTTCTTCATATTATCTGTTTTTAGGTATTTTATACTTCATTATTAATGTAAAATTCATATATATTTTAACTTTCTGATGATTCAGACATGTGTTTCTCATCTCAGAATGATACCTATAACTTGTGTACTGTTTTAGACATTCTTCTATCTTGCCTATTTGCATTTTTAAAAAAATTCTTTTAAAGGACGACAGATTTTGAGTTGTCATAAGGATTGATTTACATAGCATTTGCTGCTAATCAGCTTCATTTGCTGTATATATAGATCTTGAAATTTCAAACTCTGCTGTTTTTTCTTTCCTTGTCTCGCCTTGATATTTGCTTTGGATGTCTGTTACTGTGCTGCAATTTATCTGTTTGTGTGTATGTGTGCAAGTGCGTGTGCATGTGCGTGTGTAAGACAATATACAAGTGGGGAAGTGTTCTATATTCTTATTAAGTCTCAATCATTTTCTTGACCTTTGTCATGAGTTGTGTTTATTTTTAATTTTTGTTTCTCCTTAGATGAAACTAGGTCAGAGGATTTTGAGGTGGTAGCAGCATCCTTTCCAGCTACCACTCTGCTCTGCTACAGTACTTATATCCCAAACAATGCCATTTGTCATGTAGATTTTGGAATTATTTTCATGATGAAAACTATTCATCCCCTGCCAGTGCCAGTAAATATTTCCCTTGAATATTCACTGAAAAATTTAATGTTTCTTTGAGTGAAATTCTCAAATAATAAGTCCCTGTCCCTTAAAGTGTAGCTCCAATGAGTTTTTAACTCTCAGCTAATACATTCTAAGCATACAGCAGTTTCTCAAGAATTATCTACTAATATTTATATAAGATTATGGTGGCAACAGTTTTTGCAACAGATAATAACACGTCATTTCTAGGTTATGAATGGAACTTCACAGTAGAACGCATGCCTAGAAAACCCAAGGTATTGGACTCAGTCTCCAACACTATAAATAGCAAAGCCAAATGAAATAAAAAAAATATTTCTGTCTCTCAACTTTTGAGGATAGTCTGTCAAGCAGTCTTCAGTTCTCAGAAAAAATCAAGAAAAATACTGACTGTTAATTTGTTCAGTTTATTCAGTGAAAAGACAAAATGTTCATTTCCAATAGTTTGACATCTCAGAGCTAAAAAACAAAGTCACTTATATAATCAATGTATTAAGATAAATTTAATTAATGTGTTTTACTTCATGAAATTGTAAAATCTGTTCTCCATTATGTTTACAAATATTTTATGCAACCATGATCATTATTTAGTTTTAGAACATTGACTCACTGCAAGTGAAATGATGTGTGCTTTAGCAGTCATTTTCCACTACCTTTCCTCATAGTGCATGGCAATGTTCTGCTGCTTATGTTTATAGATTTCTTCATTCTGGACATTTCATGTATATACAAAAACAGCACATGACATTTTCATGACTTTTCCATGTGTAATTTTTTTTTTTTTTTGAGACAGGGTCTCACTTAGTAGTTCAGGCTGGCCCTGAACTCAGGCAAGCCTTTAGCTATGTAGTCCAGGCAAGCCTTGAACTCACAGCAATCCTCCTGCCTCTGCCTCTCGAGTGCTGGGATTACAGGCTTGAGCCACCAAGCCAGGCATTTGTGGTCTGTGGTATTGATTGCCAGTGGGTGTGAGCCACCATACCTGGTATTGTTGTACATGGGTAACGGGAATCAAACCAGGGACCTTGTGCCTGCTAGGCAGGCACGGGAAACACTGACCTAAATCTCCAGCCCCAAAGTGTAATTTCTTTCTTTCTTTTTTTTTTTTTTTTTTTTTTTTTTTTTTTTTTTTTTTTTTTTTTTTTTTTTTTTTTTTTTTTTTTTTTTTTTTTTTTTTTTTTTTTTTTTTTTTTTTTTTTTTTTTTGACAGGGTCTCACTTTGTAGTTCAGGCTGGCCCTGAGCTCACTTTGTAGCCCAGGCAAGTCTTGAACTCAGCAATCCTCCTGCCTCTGCCTCCCAAGTGCTGGGATTACAGGAATGAGCCACCATGCCCGGCACTGTGGAGATAGTAAAATCAAAATGGATCCAAGTTTTAAACATTAGAGCAGAAACAATTAATCTGCTGGAAGATGAAATAAGTAAAGCCATTTAAAGACAGAAGTTTAGGCAAAGACTTTCTGGACAAACTCTGGTTACATGAGAAATAATTTGAGAATCAAACGGGATCTCATCTAATTCAAAAGTTTGTGCACAGCAAAGAAACCACTGACAGAATGAAGAGACGGCCTAACAAATGTGAAAAAAAAAAAAAAAACAAAAAACACAACTACTCCAAATAAAGCACTAATATGTAAAATACAAATAGGACTCAATCAGACTTCTCAAATTTAAAGACCCAATTAAAAATGAGAATCTGGGTTGAGGATTTTACTCAAATGGTACTACACCTACCTTGAAAGCACAAGGGTCCAAGTTCAAACCTTGGTACCACAAGAGAGAAAGAAAGACACACACACACACACACACACACACACACACACACAGAACCCGAAATGAAACTTCTGAAATGAAAAAAACAAACTGCCAGTAAATAAATGTATCAATGTTCAACATCAAGAAATGTACATCTTTCAAGAAATGTAAATAAAACAACACTGAGAACCCATCTTACTCTAGGGTAAAAAAGGGACTATCACCCCAAAATTGACCATAACACATGCTGAAGAAGCTATGAGGAGAAACAAACACTGTGCATTGTTGATAGGACTGTAAACTGAAACAATTAGAGTATCAATCTGTTTGAAGTGTCCTCAGAAATCTAACAGAATTTCCATTTGATCCATCTATCCCTTCTACGTATCTTACTAAAAGAGTTCAAGACATCATAGTAAGTAGCCCGTAGATACCCATATTTATAAAAGTATAATCCATAGTCTTGGACCCAGCTTATATATGTATCAAGTGATACATAGACATAAAGAATGACAAGATCGATCCATTTAGGTACAAATGGAGACACCTGGAGGATATACTAATAAGTGAAATCAATAGATCACAGATTGGCAAATTCTGGATCTTCTCTTTGACATGAACACCTGTAGATGCAAATGAGCTCTAGAAAGTATGACAGCTTTTATAGAGTGGGAAATTTCCATAGGCAATTTCATGTGGGAATGTAATGAGGGGAAGGAATAAATATGATACAGAAAGAAAATAAAAGAGCATGTATAAAGGGGATGAGGACGTGTGGGTGTGTAGGGATATGGGTAAAAATGAGAATTAACTTGTGTCATATACTGGTACAATTCCCCAGTGTTATATGTGATATATATATATATATATATATATATATATATATATATATATATATATATATATATATATATATATAACCAATAAAAAATTCAATTAAAAAAGAGATACATAGGCAAAAGTGTACTTATACACAATGTAGTAATACTCTTCAATAATAAATGGTAAACTTATGTCTTTTTTTAAATGAAAATGGATGTACCTTGAGCATATAAGTTTAAGTGAAGTAAGTCAGACAAAAAAACAAATATTACATGGTTTCTCTTAAATGGAATAGGGAAATTATTTTAAAAAGATATTGTTATCCAGTGGGAACAATTTATGTAAAATGGTACTTTGACAGTACAATTATCTTACATATGTTATGTTAACTTTGTTTTATTAGTCTGGCTTTCAGTCTGTGTATATATTTAACTTTATAAGTTCGTATGCTTTAAATAAATGAATCTGATGCTGAAGAAGACAAAAACAGGGTAGAGAGTAAAAAAGAAAAAAAAAGGAATTGAAATAGGTTATACACATGTACCTATCTCCTACAGTGAATGCAATCATTATGTACTCTAAAAACTTAATTATAAAAGGAAAAAAAAAGTGCCTTGGGAGCATTATTTAACATTTTAGTTATTGTATTTTTTTATTAAGAGAAAGCAAACTAAACTACATAAAATAGCAAGTAATACTGTCTCTATATAATAGCTCCAAAGACTAAACAGATCACAGATGACCTATCCATGGCTGTGGGAAACGTCCTAATTCCACGTTTCTTGGCATTCATAGAGTTCTTTCCTTAGGAGTGGCACAATGACCAAGAATAGAAGGTCACTGTGGTCTGTTTCCCTTTAATGCCATGAAGTAATATCTAAAAATAAATTTGGCAATTTCCCTTCCTATCTTTTTGGCCAAAACTCTAACAAGTCTGTACCTGAACCACTCATGAGGCGAGAAGACTGATTTTGAAACTTCAAGCATGACAGCGAGGAGCAGGAGCTCAGTCCAGGGGCTCTGCTTCCACTAAAGCATATCACCAGTGTGTTAAAAATAAAAACAATGATCAATTAATTTCACAGCTTTCTTATAAAGAATTCAATGAATTTAATCTGTTTTTAAGTTTCTGGTCCAGTCTCATGAAATTGTTGACTGAGTTATGATTTTAAAACCTACGGATTTCCTCTTTCAAGTTATCATCATGATTCAATATGTCATCAAATAATTGTCGTGAATAAATTAGAACAAATTTCTTCCCTCTATATTCATATGTCACAACAAAATTTTTGGACTAGAATAGACGCCTTGACATTTACTAACATCAAGTATGCCAATGTGTTTTCGAATTACGTGATGCTGCAGAATGTGATCGTGTCTGCTGAATCCTTTCACACCATGGTACAAACGGAAGTAATTTCACATATATTGATTGATTGATTGATTGATTTAACTATCAAAATTTTAATAGTCTGAAATATTTTTGAATGTATGTCCCCTTCAAATTTGTGTAGAAAGATGAACAAAATGAAATCCCTTTATTGCTGAGCCTGTTGGAAATATTCATTTCTCCTAAATTATTAATTCCAGAAAATAGCTTCTGTTGCAGCTACTTGTCCTGTATTGCACATTTAAGCTATGGGTTTTCAGACATCTTCAAAATGTTTGATAAAAGCATAAAATATTTAAATTGTAAAGATAATCCCTGAACATAAAGGTAAAATCGCCACAGTGAAATATAGATATTTTTAAAAACTGTCATATATGCCGGGCTCAGATTATGTCATTTATACTATAGATCTATTCTTAATAGGATATTTAAATATTTATGTTTCCTAACAGTCTTATATTAGGTGTCATTTTACGGACCAGGAATTTTGTAATAAGCAAAAATTAAAGACAAAGAACATAAGAACTTTTTAAGGATAAACTCATATTTGGATACTTTCAAGTTCTATTTTTACATTATTTAACCTAAGAAAATAAATAAGTAAAATTATTCCTGATGTTTGTGTTGTCATTATTTTATGTGCTTTTCACAGAGCAATCCTTTGAATTTCTATGTGCACAAAGTTTACAGATAGTGCTCCTAATCGGGTAGTTCGGTAGCTTTAGGTACAGATTTAGGTAAAGATTAGTAACAGAAGACAGAAGTCCTTTTGCATCCATATAGGCCATTTATATTAATTAGAATTGTAAATCGTCGCTTTTACTAATACAATTGTGAGAGAATATTATTAGTGAGTAGAATGCATATTGAGCAAATTTCAATTTAATTTAGTGTGTGTGTGTGTGTGTGTGTGTGTGTGTGTGTGTGTGTGTGTGTGTGTTTAATTCAGGGTCTCATTTTGTAGTTCAGCTTGGTCCTGAACTCACCACATAGCCCAGGCTGGCCTTGAACTCATGGTGACCCCTCCTCTGCCGCTCCAGTGTTGGGATTACAGGTATGAGCCACAATACCCACCTCAAGAAAATGTTATTGAATAATAATTACAAGAATAAAATGGAACTTAAAAGAATGATATTTATTTGAATTTCATAGCAAATCAAAGATATTGCGGTATATTTTTGGATAAAGTATATCTTTATAGAAAAAATTTACTAAAGCAATCACTGATATTTAATCAGTAGCTTTTGAATAGAAACTTGGATTTTAGAATTATTGATGTACTTTAATTATAACAGCTAGTATCTTCCACATATGACATTATTGGCAAATCCAACTGTTTTAAAATTTAACAAGTTTTCAAATAATCATATGTTAATAGAGATGATAATATTATATAATGGGAAAATTTTTACTTTATGATGTATCAATACTACACTAATAGAAAATATACTGCAAGTAATTTTAATATTATCTTTTCCCTGGATTACAGAAATTCCTATCATTATAACTTTAAAAATATTATAAATAATACATGGTTTTCACATTACATTTATAGCATTATTTTTATTATAGTAACTAAGAGTTGGACAGTTTACAATGGAGTTATAGTAATAAAATCACAGTTAAACATGAATCTCCTTTGTCGATTAAATGCCACCTATGAGAAAAAATTGTTATTTTCAATAATGAAAAATCAGAGCATGTTACATATAGCAGGGTAAAAAAACTGAACTTTCTTATTATTAATTCAGTTGTTTTCCAAATTATTTTACTAAATAATTATTTTCTAATTTACCTCAATGTTTTATCAATTTTCTTAGAGTGCATTAAAAACACCTCAGTATTGTCTAAAATGATTTTTGTGCATTATCTCAAAAGTAAAATAATGACAAAAATAAATCCTCAAAGCTGTAAATAAATGTGTGAATATTTGACCAAATATTTGAGCAACACATTCCCCAGGCACATAGTTACATAAAATTAATCATCATAATAAGTACTATTCTATTAACATTATGCCCTAAGAGAACATTAAAAATTCATTAGAGAAAAGTTGAACTTCCTTTTAGTAGAAAGTTCTACAAATCTATTTTTAATAGAATTATGAAGTGAAATATGCAAATAGAGACAGTGCCCGATAGAGAGTTTGTGTTTTAGTCAACTTTCCCCCACCTAAGGAAATAGACATGTAAGAAGAAAATGTTTACTTGGGCTCACGGCTTCAGAAACCTCCCTACAAGGCCGCTAGACTCTGCCATCTTACCACAGTGTTAACACAGCGCATTAAAAGTGAATGCAGAGCAGAAGAAGCAAACAGAGAGAAAAAATGGCTGTCATCCCAAGATTCCCTTCAGATGGCATTCCCAGAGTCCTAACTTCATTTCATTCCATCAAATTCCAGAAATTCCCCTCTCCCAACAGTCAGACTGACAGCAAAGCACTTACATCATGGGTTTTTGGGGAGATATTTTGATTCAAAGAATAGCAATATATGCTGTGAATCAATAATTTTAAAATAATTTGCAAAGCATATTTTAATATTATACTTAACATATCAAATGTACTGTGTCTAAGCATATCACTTTTTCTTTGTGCCAGTGTGAATGTGAATATCTGAGATATTTTACTTTTGGAAAATAACTAGATCTTACAAAAATAGCAAAATTTTAAATCTTTATTGGTACATTGTATACACACATTATGATCACACTCAATATTGGGAATTTGTACCAGTTTATGATGCAATTTAATTCTCATTTTTTCACATTCCTTTACCCATCCCACAACCGCCACCCGCTACATACATAAGCTTTATTTCTTTTTTTATTACCATCACATTTATCATACTTTTTAATTGGATTATTTATTAGTACATTTTATATACAGTTCATAATCACGCTCAACACTGGGGAATTTGTGCCAGTATATGAGAAAATTTAATTCTTATTTTTAACCCATATCCCTACCCACCCGCAACTCCTGACCCCTTATATACATGCTATTACTTTTTCTTTCCGAATCATATTTATTCTTTACTCATGATACTTACACATCTGTGACATATTTATTTCACTTCTGAGTATGTCCTGAAAGTACATCCACTTGAGTATAAATGACTCAAACTTATCCATACGGCAGAGTAATACTAATTTTATAGAAAAAAAACACATTTTCTTATACAGTCTCCAGTTGATGGGCATGTATGTTATTTCCAGTATTTAGCTCAAACTGAGCTGGCATGAATTTTATGTGCCAACTCTATTGATTCATAAGTTCAGGTATGTCCTAAGTATTTCTTACTCTATTTTCAAAGAAAATCCCTGTGGAATTGTTTCCTTGTCCTCTTAACCATATTCAGTGGAGTGTCAGAAGTACAAGTTAAGGGAGAAACAAATTAAAAAAAAAAAATTCCAATTTTGTAATAAGATGAGTGAGTCTTATTATGATGTTAAATGTTCTCTTAAAAGAGTTCCCTGATATGTTTAATAAGGCCCCATATGTTAAACTTTTCAACTTAATATGAAAACTAGAATGTTGAGTCCTAAACTGTCGCATGTAAATTTAGGAATAATAACATATTTACCAAAGTTTAAATTTTAACTTTGAAATATCAAATATTTTAAATAATGGAAGAATAAAATTAATTTGGTGATAAAGCTGTTCTAAATATGTGTACTTCCAAAGAAAATGAAAACAACAGAAATTAAAGCCATTTTAGAGCTTTCCTCTATATTCATGTGAGATTGGTCCCAAGACCTCTAAAATACCAAATCTGCAGATGCTTTAGTCTCATACAGTATTTTTTTTTTATTTTTTTTGAGACAGGGCCTCGCTTTGTAGTTCAGGCTGGCTCTGAGCTCACTATGTAGCCCAGGCAAGCCTCGAACTCAGCAAACCTCCTGTCTCTGCCTCCCTAGTGCTGGGATTATAGGCGTGAGCCACCACACCCTGCACTGTGTTATGTGGTATTGATTGCTGGTGGACGTGAGTCACCACATCCAGCACTGTATGTGGTTATCAGGAATCAAACTCAGAACCTTGTGCTTGTGAGTCAGGCGCCGGAACCACGGAGCTAAATCTCTGGCCCAAGAATAAATTAATATTTGTATTCGTTCTACACAATCATTCTATAGACTTCAAATCAAATCTAGATTACTTATAAAACTTAATAAAATATAAATGCTAGGTAAATTGATATGTTGTTTTTTTAAGATAATAATGACAAATATTAAGTCTGAACTTTTTTAGTAGAAGCAAATGTTTTCTAAAATTTTTCAGCCTTAAATGATTGAATTCACTAATTAAATATGGGATACACATAGATTAAAGTATAGCACAAAAAACTTTCCAGGAACCCAGTGTTATAATCCGATTTGAATATGAAACGTTTCTTTTTCTAAGTTTTGAGAGATTTTGATACATTAAAGCAGTAGTTGAGGGGCCGGAGGGTTAGCTCAGTGGTTCCGGTGCCTGCCTTGCAAA
>PVIC010010043.1:33242-44494 GCA_004025085.1 Thryonomys swinderianus
AGGACCTGAGTTCAATCCCCGGTAACCACATATAATGCTGGGCGTGGTGGCTCACGCCTGTAATCCCAGCACTCGGGAGGCAGAGACAGGAGGATTGCTGAGTTCGCGGCGGCTTGCCTGGGCACCATAGTGAGCTCAGGGCCAGCCTGAACTACAAAGCGAGACCCTGTCTCCAAAAAGCAAAAAAAAAAAAAAAAAGAAGTGGTTGAGCATTACATGGATACTTAAAAGAGAAGGAAATGTTCCTTGATTCTGATTTATTTGAAAAACGTACAAAAAACATTGCATTTGTAACACTTTCTTTTTCTAAGTAATTCCTATGCTTGAAAAAAATTTGTAAAATGTAATGATTGTAAAAATGCAAGCTTTAAAATGTGTAGGAAAAATAATAGCTGATAATAATATTTTTGGATGTGAAAGAAAAAAGTTTAAGGCACTAAAATAGCATGCAACTATGGCTTACCAAAACAATGTGGGTCAGCGTACATGCTTACACAAAATACCAGAATGGCACGAAAAAAACTATATTTTCACTGTTCTATTGAAAGAGGAATATTAAATTCAAGCCATGAAGTCATTTACCTCTAAAGTTTATTTAGTCACTAGGAATTTATAGATGTATATTCTTTCAATGATTTTAGAAGGGTTCTTTCCTTTTTAGTTATCAGCATCAATAGCCCTGAAGGGACAGAAAGCATTAAAAAATATATATTGAAGCAAAACATTAAAAACTCACAAGTGGAAATTGTGTTTGATTTCTAGTTCGTTATATTCCCCAAATCTTTTTTTTTAATTATAAATGAAATCTAACTGAAAACTAAAATTGACCTTAAAGAGAAAGCCATATAATTTTGTCTCTGGCGTATTGTATAAGGTCAATATTTGAGTACCAAATTATGTTTATAACAGCATAAACAAAGAAAGTAGATTATTGCACCAATTATACAGTCATATAAGTAGTTGGCATAACTCAATAGAAATCATTCTGTATACTCCAGTATTTGTACAGACAAATGTTGTTGTCTTTAATTTTTTAATTAATTGCTTCAACTATTCTACGTTTCTTTGATACATAAAATTGTGACATCTCAAATCATTGATTGTTAAACTTCAATTTGTTCTTTAAAAAATCTGATATACATTTAAATAGCATTCTAAATGCAGTTGAATTTGTTTTTTTGTTTGAACATTGTAAGTTAAATATAACTCAAAATGTCTAAATTTCATAGATAATAAATTACTGATGTACTTTTTATTGCACACAAATGGCATCTTCTTGTGATAGCACTCTACAAAAGCCTAAAAATTGTTCTTTTATGCAAAATTTAATTAGTAGACTCTCAATTCAGTGATATATAGCTACAAAATCTGTTCTGTCCCTGAATCTCTACAGCCCTCCTAAGTTTTGCTGTTGCACATATGAATCTGGATCCTTCGGGGAAAACTGTAACAGATTTCTTCATTTCTCATTGAAGAGTATCTTGAAACCACAACAGTTTACTCTTACTCTGACTCTTCTTGAAGACGAGCTGTATTTTTGACAAGGATTTTACGTATTTTATCCTGTCTTACCGGAATTCATCATAGAGATGCAGATGAAAACAACACTGAGAATTTTTTCTCACGCCACAAACAATGGCTGCTATGAGGAAATCAACCAGCAAACGCTGTCAGGGTCTGGGGGAGAAATAAACACTTCTCCACTGTTGGTGGGAATGTAGACTGGTGCAACCACTGTAGAAATGAGTGTGCAGAGTCCTCAAAAAACAAGGAGTAGATGTCCCATCTGACCCTGCTATTTCTCTGCTAGGTATACCCACAAAAGAATTAAAAGATTCATTTCACAGTGACATATGCACACCCATGTTTACAGCAGCTCAATTTGTATTAGTTAAATCTGGGAAAAATCCCAAATGCCCATCAACTGGAACCTGAATAAAGATGACCTTTTAAATAAAACGGGATACTATTCGAACCATAAACAATGACAAATTTGAGTTTTTCATATTCAATTCGATGTATCTTCAAGACATACTCATAAGTTAAATAAATAGGACACAAATATATACATAGCACATCTTTTTACTGGTATGAGGAAATGAAGGGGTAAGTGAGCTCTAGAATATATGATAGGTGTTGTGAAATAGTAAGAAAATAATCAAAGGGATAAAGGCAGTAGGTGTAAATAAAGGAGGGAAGTAAAACATTTGCAGGTTAATAAAAAGGAAAAAAAGCTTACTTATATGAGGGGGCAGGTTAATAGGAAAAAATGAGAATTAAGTCGTGTCATATACTGTTACAAATCCTATGTTGATTGTGATCATGTCATGTATACAAAATGTACCAATAAAATCATTTTTTTAAAAAAAGTAATAAGCACAATCTAACTTGAAGGCAAAAAAGCCCAATACTGAGGAGGTGGGGATTCAAGTTCACTACTGTTTCTCAATATCTACTTATTTGTCAGAGGGTGGAATTTTATGGCTACTCACTGTATCTAAAATTTTAATTGTTTATACACACACATATAGATACACACACACACATGTGCACACACACATTATGGTCACATTCAACACTGAGAAACTGTACCAGTACATGAAACATTTTGTTGTTAAATTTTGCCCTTTCCCTTGCCCTCCCTTCAAATCTCACCCCCTATAAACATATAGGAGAAAATTAGAGGTCCAAATCAAAACTAGCTGTGTGTCTGTCTGTCTGTCTGTCTGTCTGCCTGTCCATACATCTATCCTATCACATATATCTATCCATCTAATAATCTATTAATCTACCCACTTACCCATCTACCTACCTACATATATCAATGACTGTATAAATGAGAATCAATATACATATATATCAGTGTTTACCATAAGTAGAATTATACATTTTATTTTCCATCCATCATCCTGTCAAATGTCTATGTTTGAGCTATAGTTTCATATTGTGTGATAAAAAAAAACAATCACAAAAATCAACCAGAATGCCTATGTTGAATTTTAAGATACTTTCTATTTTGTGTTACAGTAATTATTTTCTTAAACACTTTCTTGCATTCTGTGGATTGTTTTAACTATGTTTTCCACAGAATAACAGATTTTAATTTTAGTGAAACGTGTTTCTGTATTATTTATTTTACTGACTATACCTCTGGAGCTACATAGAAAGTTTTATTTTTATGTTTTGCATTGATTGAAAATATAATGAATTAAATCCTGTCAGTTATATATGTCTCATTCATAGTATTAATTTATAGACAGTCTCTATTAAAAATAAACACAGATTTCCTGTTACCACATTAAATGTACCAAAGTATTAAACAAGTCTAAGAGCAAATTTTGAAAGTTATTGGATTCAGAGTCAATTTATATCATGGAAACATATTCATCTAAAAACATCAATTATAAAAACCATGCCTTGGGCTGGAGATTTAGCTCAGTGGTTCTGGAACCTGCCTCGCAAGTGCAAGGTCCTGAGTTCCATCCCCAGTAACCACATACAGTGCTGGGTGTGGTGAATCACACCTGCCAGCAATCAGTACCACATACCACAGTGCTGGGCGTGGTGGCTCACACCTGTAATCCCAGCACTCGGGAGGCAGAGACAGGCGGATTGCTGAGTTCCAGGCTTGCCTGGGCTACATAGTGAGCTCAGGGCCGGCCTGAACTACAAAGTGAGACCCTGTCTCAAAAACAAAAACAAAAAGAGAATGTCTTCTCTACTAATCAGTTTTATATATAAATATTTATTTATTTACTGGTTGCCTTATATGTGCTAAATAACTATACTGGATGCTAATCACATGACTATAAATAACATAAAGCCTCTCTTTTTCTTTCATCTTACTACAATATGAGAAAAAGTATAGTGATGTAAGTGGAGAATGTTCGGTGGAATGAGTTTATGCGTGTTTTCACTATTAAAATGAGACTGAAAGGGAGATCCAAAAAATACCCATATCCATACATGTATAAAATAATTTAAGTCATAATTTAAATTTTATTTTAAAATGAATACAATAGTTTTGCAAATATGGTGAAGAGAAGTAGAATAAATATTGCCTATAAATACTGAGTGGAGTATGTTTCTGTACATGTTAAATCTTATTGTAGTAATGTATAATTTAAAAAATAAAATAACTCTCTAATATGCCAGTAAAAATAACTATAAAATATATTTTTTTTGAGACAGGGTCTCGCTTTGTATTTCAGGCTGGCCCTGAGCTCACTATGGTGCCCAGGCAAGCCGCCGCGAACTCAGCAATCCTCCTGTCTCTGCCTCCCGAGTGCTGGGATTACAGGCGTGAGCCACTACACCCGGCATTGTGGTATGCGGTGTTGATTGTTGGTGGGCGTGTCTCCACGCCCAGCATTATATGTGGTTACCAGGGATCGAACTCAGGACCTTCCGCTTGCGAGGCAGGTGCCGGAACCACTGAGCTAACCCTCCGGCCCTATAAAACAATATTTATATTGAGTAAAATTATTTTCTTTATCCTTATTAAGATTGTATGCATACATTTTTCTTATGTGTAAGTAAAATTAATTTTCTTGAATTTGTCTTTTGCTTTTATCAATTTCAATTTCCTGTCAATTGGAAGATTCTACTTTTTGGACTTCTAATATTCACCCCAGAGGTATTTTCCAGGTGATGGTTCAGTATATGTAAAATTCTTTTGTTTCTACTAGACAAAATAAATGTATTTCTGTATTGTATGAGTATAAAAGTGATAGAAAGTGCATGATCTGCAGAAAGAACATTGAGAAGAGGGAAAAACATCAAAATCATGAAGACGAGGGACTTAACTACCTGCACTTCTGGCTCTAGCAGCCATTTTGTAGCTGTAGAACTGTAGCCTGAGGCACTGTTTACTCAGACAAAGCAGGCATTTTCTCATTTCAGCACTTTGAACTCCACCCTTCTCCTAAAAGTTTTATATTGAGAAAGTCACGTATTTCTCAGAAGGAATTATTTAATTTGTGAGTAGACTTTGGTCTTAACATCAGCGAAGTATTCAGAGGAGAAATGAGTCGTTTTTCTGTTTGCTTTCAAACCTTTGTGGTTGACTTGACAGTTTGCTTATAAAGTAATTTAATGAACAGTTGTGTTGAATCTACTGACATGTTTAGGTTTCACTACTTCGATATTTCTTACCACTCCCTGTTGTGTGTGTGTGCATGTGTGTGCACACATATGCGCACATGTATGTGATTATTATATCATACCCCATCAAACTCAGAGGATCACATCACTCGTGTTCTTTGAAGTTCCTCTGTGAACAGATGGTTTCAAGACGTAGGTGTTTAAACTCACTGATTGTTATTTTTCATTTGACTCTGCTAACGAAGGATTTTATAGAATTTCCATTTGAGTCATTGTCTCCATCTGATCCAATAGATGTAACATGGTGAATGGGAAAGTTCCCTTCTTGTATTCTATGACATAATTATTCTTTATCCATCCAGGTGCTGCACAGAATCACCAGAACTTCTTAGATGTTGTGAACACAGCCTCATTCATGTACAGTTGTTTGAATCTGTGTTTTTCTTAGAAGTTAAATTCTGAGTTCTTAGTCTACCTTTTGGTTGTTGGGCACCATTGTGACAGCAATCTCACCTATTATATTACCTCACAACATCAGGTGTAATATCAATGTGAAATTAAATTATCCAGTATATAAATCAAGCATATTTATATTTTATCAACTGATAGTGGTTAAAATGCATCCCTCACATTTATTTGTTGAATACTGAGAGTAAATTTTGTTTCTTTGGCAATGAAGACTGAAGTTTTTGAAAAAGTAAAGTAGTTTTAATGTGTAATAGAAGTGAGTTTGACTTTTCCCCATTTTCTGCCACTTGAGGATCAAGCAACACACACACACACACACACACACACACACACACACACACCAGGTGTGAAGCCTTAATCTTTGACCTTGGCCTCTCAAAACGTGAGCAACAGGATTTACTCCTTATAAGTACCTAGTGTCTGGAATTCTAATAAAGAGCATAAAACTGATGCTATCCTAATCATTTGTTATATTAGTAAATATTCAAGTGATCATACATATTAAGAAAATATAAAGTACTGAGACAAGTAAAGGAATAAATATACTCTCAGAAAAGATAGATTATTCAAAATTACCACTTTAAAGCTTGCAAAATTAAAATTGGAATAACTAAAGGAAACCTATGCAACTATTTGAAAGTCATATGATTAAACTTCTGTAGATTTATTTTTTCCTATTAAAAGGTGATTTTAAAAAATTAAGTAACGTTTGCCACAGTGCTAGTTGATTTTATTCTCACTTTTTTTTAGAAATACCATTTAAACACTGTGCCAATATTACTACATGGAAATAGACTTCAAAAATTTGCATATTACAATGAATAGGCAATTATAATAGATTTTTTTCTCTCCAACAAACTCCCACAGACTATTATAATATTCAAACTAAGTATTAAAATTTATGATCTAGAAACACAAATATGTACATATAAAGCTATTTATTCTAGCAGGACTAAAGAGAATAGGACAAATATTACTTTTGGGCAATGTATGGTTACTTGTGTGTTCATATCTGATGCATGTAAAAGCTAAAAGTTGTAGTATCTCCAATTGTTAATCCAATACCTGATAAATACTGTTCTAAAGTTCAGTTGACCTTTTTTTAATTGAATTCTTTATTGGTACAATTTATATACATCTCAAAATCACGTATATCATTGGGGAATTTGTACCAGTATATGACACAAGTTAATTCTCACTTTTACCCATATCCCTACCCACCCACACCTCATCACCCCCTTTATATGCTCTTTTATTTTCTTTCTGTATCATATTTATTCCTTCCCCTCATCACATTCCCACACCAAATTTCCTATGGAAATTTCCCACTCTATAAAAGCTGTCCTACTTTCTAGAGCTCATTTGCATCTACAGGTGTTCATGTCAAAGAGAAGATCCGGAATTTGCCTATCTGTGATCTATTGATTTCACTTATTAGTATATCCTCCAGGTGTCTCCATTTGCACCTAAATGGATCGATCTTCTCATTCTTTATGGCAGAGTAATACCTTTTAAACAGTACAGAAATCTTTCCTTCAGTCCCAGAATGGTTACTTATTAGAATACATTTTCCCTCATTTAGAGATGTCCATCTATTGGGCTATATGTTACAATTCATTAACAACTAAGGCTAACACTTCTAAATTGCTTGTACGTAGATCAAAAAATGAAGACATAAACCAGGTGGCCTCTGCTTATTCACAATAACATTCCAAGTTGAATGTTGCAAATTGAATGTTGTTTTGGAGAAAAAAATCTGAGTTTGGCATATAATTAGTTTTCATTTGTGATGAGTTGCATATTTTCCTAGACCTTAACAACACATTATATTAAATTAACAAAACTTCACAGACACGTTAATGATATTCACTCAATAGAAACTCATTAGCAGTTGCATTTGTACATTTCTAATACTGACATTTTATGCAACCCTGAAAATCTGTGTAGTAATATTACAATACAGAATTACAAAACAAGATTATACATTTAGAAAATTTAATTGCAATGATTAATAAGCAACTTCATATTTGTCCTTATTTTTTAATCTGTATTTTTCTTCTCTCTCTCCACACCTTTTACATTCTGTAGGAAATCACAAATGTGTTTAATATCACAGTATGTTCAATTAGTAAAAAAATTTCAAACAAGCAAACATACACAATGTACTATTTTTTGTCTCACTTTCTACTCTGCATTCTTTTTGCATAAAGTCACATTATCATACATATACACAGTTTATCCTTTTACTATTTAATTGCATATTATTCATAATTACCCTGTTGAATGTTTGAATGATTTAAAATTTCTACAAATAAGTGTGGCATATACATCTGTGTAAAATTCCGTGAATATATTTTATTCCTTTCATGCAAATAATTAGGGATAAAGAAATATGCTACTTTACTTCAAATATTCTGTGATTTTTTTTTCTCATGGTTACTTTCACCTACTTTTTTCTTATTTATAATTGAATTTCATCAGTATGTTTTTTAAAAAATCATACTTATTTAAAAGATCTGAGAATAAGTCTGGTATTATGCCACACACCACAACCCATTTATTAAAATATTTCAAGTGCACTTACAAATGAATGTTTATTTTTTAGTATCAGAAAAAAATGTTCCATAAATGTCAATTATATCGAGATGACTTGTATCTTTTTAAAATACCAACTCTGTATACACACTAATTTTCTTACTGCCTCTGTTGTTGAAAAATAGTACTAAAATTCCCTCATGATCAAGTATATGTCTATTCATGCCTGGAGTTCTATTGATTTTTTCTTAATGTATTTCAAATGTAGTTATGTTAGGAAGTAGGTAATCATTGTGTCCTCTTGAAAAATTTAAAAATTTATCATTGTATTTTGACCACATTTATCTTTGATAAAATTATATCCTCTGAAATCAATTTAGTACTCCCAATACTCTCAAAACTAAATTAAGTAAGGAGACAGAATTTCTAGTACATAGAAACTATAAGATAATTAGATTAACTAGATACTTATAAAAATTCTAAAAGATATGGATTTCGGATTGACATTTTCAACTACAAACATCTGCATCTAGCATATGTTAAGTCTAAGAAATTATTTACATCATATTACTTGTGTTCTTAGACTATGGTGTAATACATAGACACACAGTAAACTTATCCAGGCTCTAAAGTGACCTTACATTTTACACATGGGTAACAGTGAAAAAAGATATTATACGCACTGAAATAAACCACAAAACAGAAGATAATTGTTTCATGATCTCTCTTATATGCAGTTTTTAAAGGTTCAGTTATGTAGTGATAAGTGAATCAGAGTGTTTACCACAGTTGCAGGGAAAAATTGGATGTCTATCAATCGATCAATCAATAAACAGATAAATGCATATTAACAAATACAACATAACAACATGTGAGATGAACAAGCCAAAAATTTCAGTATAACTCGGGAGGCAGAGACAGGAGAATTGCTGAATTTGAGGCTTGCCTGGGCTACATAGTGAGCTCAGATCCAGCCTGAACTACAAAGCGAGACCCTGTCTCAAAAAAAAAAAAAAAAAAATCCAGTATAAACTATGAGGACTACAGCTTGCAATGATGTTCTCTTTTCATAATTTTGGCTAAAACACTTGCTCTTAACACAAAATGTAATATAGAAGGTAATTGTTGTATTAACTTTTTCATTATAATAACCATTTATATGAAATATGGTGTATCTAAATTATTAAGGTAAAATTTCCTTAAAATTTTTGAGAACCACTCACTTTTAACAATAGTAACAATTTATTTTCTACCCTAATGAAAAGCTTTCCTGTGATCAATAATAGAATCACAAGCAGCACAAATAAAGACCAAAATATTTGATAAGGATTTTACAGAAAAAGAAATGGAAGTAATCAGTGAAAAGTGGAAGTCACACCTCCTAAGCATCAGGATGTTTCAAGATGTGAAGAAACTGAGTATGTGAATATTATTATTAAGAATTTAAATTGGTGTAAAACACATACATTCATATGTTAAATATATATTTATTTTTGAACCAGCAATCAACATAAAATATGTCTTTATGTATTCATAAACACTACTTACAATGAAAGATGTACTTTAAAATGCTCTTATTTTGAAAGACACACAGGAATGTTCTTTTCTTTTTTGTCTTAAACACTACATATTTTATGATTTGAACAACATAAAATTTTAAAACTAATTCTATTATTCTTTTTTTTAATTGAATTCTTTATTGGTACAATTTATATACGTCTCAAAATCACATATAACACTGGGAAATTTGTACCAGTATATCCCACAAGTTAATTCTCATTTTTACCCATATCCCTACCCACTCCCCCCTCCTCCCCCCTTTATACATGCTCTTTTATTTTCTTTCTGTATTATATTTATTCCTCCCCTCATCACATTCCCACACCAAGTTTCCTATAGAAATATTCCACTCTATAAAAGCTGTCCTACTTTCTAGAACTCATTTGCATTTACAGGTGTTCATGCCAAAGAGAAGATCCAGAAATTGTCTATCTGTGATCTATTGATTTCACTTATTAGTATATCCTCCAGATGTCTCCATTTGCACCTAAATGGATCGATCTTGTCATTCTTTATGGCAGAGTAATATTCCATTTCGTAAAAAAACCACATCTTCTTTATCCACTCTCCAGTTGATGGACATTTGGGTTGTTTCCAAGACTGAGCTATCACAAACTGAGCTGCTATGAACAAGGGTGTACATCTGTCTTTCCAATGTGTGGCACTGCTAGAAGACAACCAACAACATGGGAAAAAACCTTTACTAGCTGTGTATCAGACAAAGGGCTATTATCGACAATATATAAAGAACTCAAACAGATCAGCCTTCCCAAGTTTAAAGACCCAATTCAAAAAATGGGCAACTGAAATGAACAGACACTTCTCAGAGGCAGAAATCAAAGCAGCCAAGAAACATATGAAGAAATGCTCAACATCTCTGGTCATTCGAGAGATGCAAATGAAAACAACATTGAGATTCCACCTCACTCCACAAAGAATGGCCGCGATCACAAAGTCAACCAATGATAAATGCTGGCGTAGCTGTGGGGAGAAAGGAACCCTTCTGCACTGTTGGTGGGATTACAGACTTGTGCAACCATTGTGGAGATCTGTGTGGAGATTTCTCAGAAAACTAGGACTACGGGTCCCATTTGACCCTGCTATACCCCTGCTAGGAATATACCCAAAAAGAACTTAAAAACTCTAATTCTATTATTCTTATGTTTTTCCCTTTATTGAATATATTAGTATATTTTAGATATACAATACAATCACATCCAACATTGAGAATTTGTACCTGTATATGACACAAATTGATTTTCATTTTTTTCCATTCCCCTGCCCTCCCTGTAAGCTTCATCCCTACATATATAAGCTTTGTTTCCATTTTTACCATCATTTTTTTCTCTCCCTTCTTTACTTCCCCCAACCCCCTTTCCTTTTTTTCTTTTTATTTTTTAGAAAGGGTCTCGCTTTGTAGGTCAGGCTGGCCCTCAGCTCACTATGTAGCCCAGGCAAGCCTCAAACTCGGCAATCCTCCTGCTTCTGCCACCCGAGTGCTGGGATTATAGGCATGAGCTACCACACACGCCCAGCCCCTTTTTCCTTTTGAATGCTTTCCTATTTCACAATACCTATCGTGCATT